>BGPR01028699.1:0-19795 GCA_013235015.1 Araneus ventricosus | reverse complement strand
GTAAGGACTTTTAAGGACTAAATGTAAAAGTAAGGACTTTTAAGGACTTGTAAGGACGCGTACGAACCCTGACAATATCTATTTTACGTAACCATTCGAGACGGATCTTTAAAACATTGAGGCATTGAAAAAAAAATCTTATATCACATAAATTGTATTAAAAGAATAGCACTTGAAACATAATACAGCATCAAACCAGGCTGACATTAAACCAAACTAATCTGGAATGCGATTCCAAATTCCGACACCGCAATTCTTCCGGAAATATAACCTCAATGCAAATAGCATTAAAATTCCCCACACCACAGGGAGTGTTGGGTCTCAGATCCTGTGACATCCCTAATTTGCAGTAACTACATCCTTATCAGTCTTCATTGTGCAATCCGTTGCTCTCCCCAGATAATCAATCAAGATGTCAAAACAAGTAGAGACAGTTCACAATGAACGTAAAATTCAGTGCAAACCGATTTCAGGGTGTTTTAGACCACACGTTGAAATGCGCGTTTTACGCTTTTGGTAAACCTTTGCCCGCTTTGGCCAAGGTCAACGTAGAAATACGTGTGAAACACTCAGAGGGTTAAAAGTTATGGAGAAATTTCAAATATTCCCATTAGTAATGAAATGCATAAATTTGTTTCCTCTGCTAGGCAAAAATATATGCTACATTTAGAGGACAAGAAAAAGACAAAAATAAATGAAAGAATCAGTAACAAGCAAAAGCTCATTTCAGATGAGATAGATATCTCAAAGCTAAAAGACTGTGTTTGAAAACAGATGTTTCCTCTATGGATAAAACATATGAAAATCTCACTGAAGAAGCAGAATGAAAGAAAGATATTTCATTGTTTATAAAATCAAATTCAATAAAAAAGGCAATCAGAGAAAAAAATATAGAAATTAAAGAAATTGATAATTAGATCAACGTTAAATCTGAGGAATTCCACAAATGTTCAAATATTTGTGTTTTATATTGCCAAGGTTTCTTGACTACCTGAAAATTAAGTGTAATGGTTATTATTATGGAAAATCTATTTGCGTGTGTGTAAAAGATAGGAGAATTTTTTTTTTAAAAATAAAGTTGAAATTTTTGTGTTTTCTATTGATTTTTTTCTTTTATATATTTGACAATTGGTTTAAAATGCAAAGTTTTCTTGCATCTAAATAAAAAATAAACCAATTCATAGATTTTTAAATGTTTCTCTTTTAAAAAGGTAAGTACTTCAGACATTGCTAAAACAAATGTTCGGTTTAAATATCAGTGACTTATTTTTATTTATTTCAACTGTTTAAAATTTTAATCAATCATGTATTGATGCTACTTTTGATTAATGTCTCTTTAGAAGGTCAAAAATAAAATTAATTTTGATTTAAAAATTTAGTTTTTATTCTGTTTGAATGATTGTTACATTGCTATTGAATTACTAAAATGGCAAGGCTTGATCTTAAAAGCTATATAATATAAAGGTTTATAAAAGATATGTTTCCAAAAACATAAAATGGTTATTAATTGTAAATTTCTTTAGTGTTCAATTGAGATTGACTTATGGATATTCAGGATAAATTAGATACAATTTTTAATTTTATTTCCATATATTTCATGTTTTCAGTTAAGATTCTACTGTTATTTATAATTGCTTCTACACTGTCTCTTGTTCTATTGACATCAAATATAAAAAAAAAAAGAATCATGGTCGTTTTTTTGAAATTTTTTTATAACTTATTTTTTATATTATTATTTTAATTTGTAGTTTGATTCCTGTAAAATCAGAACAACTGAAATATCAAGTGTATAGACACATTTTACAGTTTTTCAAGTGAAAAATTCAATTATGTACAAACGTCTACAATATGTAATTTTATGGTCCTTGAATTTTCCGTAAAAGGTCCTTGAATTTTCTTAAAAAGTCCTTGAATTTTCTTAAAAAGTCCTTGAATTTTTTTCTTCAATAACAGTGAGAACCCTGTCTTAGCACTATGAACATAAAAAAGACAATATTATGAATAAATAAAAATCTTAAGCTGATTTCCTTTTAATGCTTTCACCTTAATCAGGAAGGAATAAAATTTTTTGACCCTGAACCTCAGGCTACCTTATTTGCAGGTACGATGCGTTCGAATAAAACGTTATTTGTAGGCACCTTATGATTGAATAGAACGTTATTTGCAGGTATTGTGCGTTTGAATAAAACGTTATTTGTATCTACTGCACTAGTAGATGAAACGTTAATTGCAGGTACAGTAATAACGGATAAAATGTTATTCACAGGTATTTTCCATTCTGTTAACTTGTACATTCATGGTTTTCTTAATGACACAACATTATTTTAATTATTTCAGAATTTTATTATCAGTTAACCAATTAACTTATTTTATGCCAGGGGTGCCATCTGCTTAAGAATTTAAGAAGAAATTGTTAAAAAATTTATATTTATAATAATGAATTCTAAATTAAAAACTAAAATGTAGGAAATAATTAAAATAAAAAATTACTTTTTAGTACACTAATGAAAGTGTTTTTAAAAACAGTTTTTATTCTTTTCTTAATTTAGAACACTTGTAAATTGGAGAGAAGGAATTTAAATTAGGAGTTATTTTAAATTTATCAGATAATATACTGTGTTTGGAAGAAGAAATAAAATATAGTAAAAAAAATATTTTCCCATAAGTTTTAGGAAAATATTATCTGAAACTTAAACTATTCAAAATATTAGTCATGCGGCAAAGAGAATGGAGGGAAAAAGTGCTTAGGAATATGTAAGAAAAATGTGCAAAGATTTTTTGGAAGTTTTTAATTTTTAAGGATTAAAAATAAATATACTAAAATGAGGAGATAATTATGGGAGGCAGAAGACGGTAATAATGGCGAGTGAAAACACTCGGAGAAAAAATTTGTCAGCCAGGGACAGAATCCCGGAACATTGAATTTCACGCGCAATGCCTTGACAACTGTACTATCGGAATGCACGGTTGGAAGATGAAACAGGGGGTTTTCTTATTTCAACTGTGATTTATATCGTAGCTTGGAATTTTAGATTGAGGGGAAGGTTTGAGAAAATTTATTTGCAAGTTTTTGATTCAAACTTTTTTTTTCCCCAGAAAAACCCAAGTCGCTGACTTAAACTATTTTGACTTTGACCTGAACATTCTCTAGCTCTCATAAGCCATCTCCTTCATTTCTAACTGATCTCTTTTGAATCATTTCATCATATTGTAAGAAATATTGTGAACTCTACGTCTTAAACTCATTTTTTGTGAGAAGTTATTTTACACCACAACGAATATAGTAACAGGCTATTCCTATGAATTTATGCCTAACATAGCTGAGGCTTCCAGTTTTGTTTAGTAACAGACGTTGCCATTGACAAAAGAGAAATTAATCCCCTTTTTCCGCCTTAGCGTTTTATATATAGAGACAACAAAAATTAGCCGCTGCTTATACTTATATTGCTTATTATATTTTGTGCCAATAACTTCTGAAATATTTATTAGACAACAATTATTTTTACGCTATTTTAAAGAACAGAAAATTATCTTTTAAATGATATTAATTCCTGTAGTACTTGGGAGAACTACAGGAATATAGTGGAGTATTCGTGCAGAGTGGGGTGACATTTCTTTTAAGGCCAATAGATGGTATTACTAAAGAGCATTGAACCCAGGAGTGCCTGTGACCTTCCGGGTGACCGGCCACTGCAATCGAGGGGGACAGAGAGATTTTGAGAGAGAAAGGAGCGAGGTGATATTTCGGTTGCTCTGTGCGATAGCTATTTTGGTATTCTATTTCTCACTGAGGAGGATAGAACTACATGCAAGATATATATTTCTCATTGAGGAGAATAAGAAATCATTTGTGGAAAATTACATAACATTGAAGGAAGCTCGAATAAAGGATTTAGCTTGCAACCTAGATTCTTCATTGTTTCAAAACAAACCATTGAACACCACAATTCCTTTGCAATAAAATGTTTTCTCCAATTGTTATTAACGTTTAAAAATTTATTTTTAACTCAATTTCTAACAATACTTTTTATTATTATAGAAATAAATTCAAGCCAATTTACTGTTTTGTGCACAGGCTTTTGACAGTGTTAAAAGTTAATATAAGAAAATATTGTTTTCTTTGAGCATAAACAACAAAGTAGACTTTTCACTTCTGGTTTCCAGCATTTACACCTTATAAAGTGGTTACACAGTGATACAATGACGCTAATGAATTATTCTCTCGATGTTTTGTTTAATTTTCACAAATTTTTAAATGATCCTAATGAGTGTACTCTAAGCCTACAAGGTTATTTAGTCCGGTTGCTATCTTAAGTAGAGGACAAAGGGAGGGGGAAAAAAGATGTATTATCCGGTCTATCTGTCGCAAGAACTCCTCCTAAACAGTGAATAGTCTTGACAAGAAATTTGAACATGCCATTCTGGAGACCATTCCTAGATTAATTCTACATTTTCAAAAAAGTTACTTCCTAAGATATTTAATTAAATAACGAAAACTAAGCCAATTTTTGGCGTTTTATTTCAAATTTTCGGAAACAATTTCAGAAAAATATATTCCACGTAGATAATTTACATATCATCTTAAAGAGCAGAAAATTATCTTTTCAATGATTCCAACTTGAATGTCATGTGTTCTTTTCCTTAATAAAATAAACATTTCAAATTTATTTTGTACACAATTTGTAACAATGGTTTCTGTTATTGTAATTAAATTCAAACCAATTTATCGTTTTATCAAAACCTGCATTCCATTATTTTTACCATTGTGAAAATTATGATAAAAATATTGTTTTCTTTGAATGTTAACAGAAAGGAAAAAATTTTATTTAGCTTTTATTTCGTAGCATGTACCTCTTTCAATACGTTTGCACCACAATCCAATGACGTTAATTACTCTCTTCATGCGATGTTTCATTTAATTTTACAAATTTTTAATGATAATAACGAGTGTGTAAAATCCTTCAAGATTGTTGAGCCCACTTCTTACCGGAGGGAGAGGGCATAAGGAGAAAAAGAAAGAACATTATGCGGTTTTTTCCGGTCCGTGACAAAAACACTAAACAGGAGAGAATTGCAGTATGGATAATGGCAATAAAATCCAAGATATGAAAGAGCTTCTGTTGTTGCCATAGCAATGATGGGGAGGGAAAAATGGAGTACGAAGGACTATGAGATTCTTGCCAGGTGGTTCAAACTAAGGAGAGAAAAAGAAGGGCGTTTCACTGCTGGTCCAAAGGGCAAGTGGATTAAAGAAAATCAACGAAAGACACTTCCATGAAATGCTCTTTTATTAAATTGAAAGTGTTTTAAGTACTTGGACTTGAAAAATATTTTTATCCCGAGCAACGCCAGGTATAACAGCTAGTAATAATAATAACAAAAAGCAATCATACACAGAAAAAAATTCAACATTTATTTACACGTTACAGATGTATATGTACTAACTTTCCATTGCTTCAGATTGTGATCGTTTCTAGAATAAAATAGAAATGAAATTAATATCAATAATTTATGTATTTCAAACAACACAAATATGCTGAAGTTTCGCCCCCCCCCCCCAAGAATTGTTAGAACTTTACATATAGTCTAACAGAAATACATCCCTTTTGACAGCAAATAGTTTAAAAAAGGATACATACCTGAAATTTATATAATTTAATATGATTATCTGCACCACCACTGATGATGAATTCTTTTAAAGACCAGTCAACTGCGAAAACTTTGTCTTCATGTCCAGATATATCAAATAAAGGAGTTTTGGGACTGAAACGAAATATACATTCAATATTTGAGAACAAATTATACTTGTTGGGCATTATACAACCCTGTTGATGCACCAAATTCTGACAACCCTACATTACTACTTCATGGTCCACACACGTGATTTCCAGAAAATGGCACCAAGAAACTTCACTAACATGGTTGCAATAATACCCAAATAATATTGAAAATTTTTAAAGCACTTTTTACTTTTGAAATATCAGTCATGCATACAACACTGAGTTAAACATGCCATTATAAAGGAGTTTAGTGAACTGAGCACTGATAAAAGTAAGAATTATAAACCTTTTATTGAACACATGCACACAAAAAAATGAATTTCCATCCATCTCAGCCATACAGCAGATTAAAACACAAACATATATAATCAATTCATCATAATGATTGTTATCTTTAAAATAATCTTTTTGGGATAGGGTGGGTTTCAGATATATATAGTATAAAAGGTTTATATATATGAATTGGAAAATACATCACAAGAGAACCTCTTAAATCGCAAACAATGGTGACATGAAATTTGCCCATGCCCTTCTGGGGTCTATTTCTAAGTGAACTGTGCTATTTTCAACTTTCAAAATTAATTATTTCTTCAGATATTTAATTAAATACCAAAAATTAAGGAAAACTTCAGTATTTTTACTCAGTTTTTCACCAATAGCTTCTGAAAAAATTATCATGAAAATGATTTATGTACCATTTTAAAAAGCAAACAATTATCTTTCCAATGACATTATTTAAGTTGATGATGTTTTGTTTAATTTTCACAAATTTTTGAGAGATCAGTGGGTAATGCCATTCAAGGTTGCAGTTTTCAGTTTCGACTGATGGGAAAAAAGAAGGAACACTACATGATGTTTTCCGGTTGGGCACAGAAACACCAAAAAGAAGGTAATGGTATTTTGGGTCATGGCAATAAAATCCATGAAGTGAAGGAACTTCTGTTGTTGATGTAGCAATGACAGGCAGAGGGAAAATGGAATACCAATGGCTACTAGACTTGTTTCAGGTGGTTCAAATTACTGAGACAAAAAGAAGAGAGGTTTAGAAACTGCATGAAGTGTCGCACAAAAAGGAAGATGGCAAACAAAAATCAATGAATTATGCAGAAGCAAAAAACTGTTTTATTAAAGTTAAAGAAAAGATCTCGAAAGTTAGTGATGATTTTTATAAAACTTCTTTATAACATTTTATATGAAAGTATTTTTTACATTAAAAGTATCAGACATGAAAGTATTTTCACCCTGAGCAATAGTACATATATCAGCTAGTATTAATATAAATATGTAGGGCAATACATATGAAGTTAACCTGCGAGAAATATTGATATATATATTCTACAATGAAAGACTGCGATGGGGAGTACTACCAGCTGACATTCATTCCCAAGCATTTGTAATCACCTACAAAATCTTTAATCAAAGTATGAATATATTTCTAAGATGAATTATCATCATTAAATAAAATTATAGTTCAAACAAGCTTGCTTGGCATTTGGTAAGACACTGTGCTTAAACTTTTGAATGATTGAAATATTAATTTTCACAGCAATAATTTTATTTCATTTGAAGGCTAAAATTTTACAGAAGTATTTGTTAAAACTATATTGTGTAACAAAAATATTATATATTTAGTAAAGAAAACTATATTAATACTTGTTTCCCAAAGTATGAAATTTGGTATTTTAAACGGATTGATCTGAAAACATAGCTGCCCACATATATTACAATAAAAAGTTCTTTTATCATGCAGAAAGATTTTCATATCCAAATAAATGTAATAAAAGGCTTATGAGTCAGCTTTCTAATACATTTTTATAGCTATTTTAATAAAAAAGATTAAGAATTATATTTATTTTTTCAAAAAAGGTTATTTGAAATCTAATGAATAATACCTTCGAGTATCCCATAATTTCACTAGAAAGTCCATTGACCCTGATACAAATTGATATTCATCTACAGGTGACCAAGCTAATGATGTTACCCACAGATTATGAGACGAAAATACAGATTTTACTAATGTGCCATCTGAAATTCAAAACAATACATTAATGAAAAGTACTTACAAAATAATAGTATGATAAATCAGTTTTAACTGAAACCTAATTGAGACATTATGAAGTGGTTAAACACTGAATGATAAGTACCTTTAGCTCTTGGGTCCCACAATCTGACATGCCTGTCAGAAGATCCAGAAACTATAAGCCTTGAAATAGGTGAATAAGACAAGCCCAAAAATGCTTTTGAACCATTCTAGAAAGGATTAATTGGAAAAATAATATATATATAATTATATAGTTTAAACTTTGAATAAAAAAAGTGTAGATTAATGAATAAAATTTTTTAAAAAAGAAATTAGACTGATTTAAAGAGAGAGAGAAAAAAAAAAAAAAAAAAAAAAAATTTAAAAAAAAAATAAAAAACACAAAAAAAAAAAAAAAGTTAAAAATAAAAAAAAAAAAAAAAAAAAAAAAAAAAAAAAAAGACACTAAAAGATGATCTTAAGGTTTCTGCAATTAAACTGTCTGTACTTAAACTTGATTGTATAAACAGGGTGAAATATTGAGCTGACACATTTGGTAAATTTTAAATGAAAACTTTTAACATTTCAAATAACAGAATATGTTAGTAAATGGAATAAAACTTTATTAATATGTTTTTAACAGAGATAGATTATGAGCATATAATAAATCAGATATTACCAGCTGATGTTTCAGCCCTCCAAGTTCTACATCCCAGATTCTAAGAGTGCAATCTAAGCTACAAGTAGCTATTTCATTGGTATCTGTCCACTGAACACCACTAATTCCATCAGTATGTCCACTAAGAGTCATTAAAGGTGTCTAGAAATAAAGATTTTTGTGAGTTTTTTTAAATACTTATCTATTCATTTGTGTCAAAGTAATTCTCTTCACAGATATTTTGCAAAATTGCGAAGAAACAAAATATTATAAGGGAAAATAGGTTTCATTTGAAGTTATATCAAGAAGTTCTTTACAAAAAAGAGTTAAGTCAAAATACTAGAAGCTTAGTTATTTCACAAAAGTTGATATATATCTAGACAACTGTGTGGCATGAAATGTATACTTAAATACAGAAATAGCATCAAAAGTATTCAATAAAAAAATATTGTAGATGATTTTATTAAAATTTTTTAAGAAAATGAGTTAAGCATTAACATTTTTTTTAGCTATCAAATATTAATACTTGATTATTGACTTAAACCTCCCAAAATTCTCAAGCATTTTAAAGAAATTATGATTATTGAATTATGTTTCTATTCATTACTCTTTCAATTGTTCAATAAATTAGTTTCCTTCTTCATTTTTTTTTAAAATTAAAGCATACTTTTAAATATATAAAACATGTTCATTATTTATGCTTTTATCAGGAATTAAATAATATTCTACAAAGCAATATTTTAATATTATCCACAACATAAAATTTTAAAACTGAAACCTGCAAAATTCTGTCATAACTAACTTTTATTTTATTGTTTGTGAGTAATATTCTTTATTTTACTTAAAAACTAAGTAATATAAGCCTTTGAAGAGGAAATTTAATAAATTTATTTAGAGAACTCAAGTGTTCTTTCCCCATCATCTTCATCCAGTCTGGAAGACAACACTGATTATAGTTTTATAATAGTGGTGGAAAAGAAAAGCTAGCGATTATGTTTGTAATTAAAACAATAAAAAACAATTAACATTTAAAGTTACAAGTGTGCAATTTTTATCTTAAATAATAACCGTAAAATAGCATTACCTTCACTTTTGTTTTGAGATGATCTGATTTAAAACGTTTCTTATCATCATCACCTCCAGCATTCTCCGTTTCATTATCTTTGAAGGGGAAAACAAAAGGAATAACAACATTTAACAATAATATAATAACACATATTCAGATATACATTTCAAGAATTTTAAGTTCAGTAAGAATTACCTTATACTACACATAAAATTCTCAATTTAATTTAAAGTAAGGACTGAATTATCTATTTAAATAATGAATAAAATATTATAAGATGAAAATCATAAAAATAATTTAATTTGGGGAGGGGAGCAAAAGTTTTTTGATTTGGCAGTTTTGATTGGCTAATACATATTAAGCATTTAACATCAAAATCCCTATTTGCTTTAAGGACTTTTATTTTGTACCAATGAGGTGACACATCAGCAACCATATTAGGGTCATTCCATGTCAAGTGATCCAGAGCTGGCTGCTTGACCATTTTATAATCAAATGAAATTTTGTATGTTGATTCCTACATGATTAGAGAGTCCAAAAAGACCAATTTTAATTTAAAAAAAAAATCTTTTTCTGAATTCCGATGGCAGCCATTTTTGTTTTACAAAACATGATGATTTTTGCATTTCTAGGGGTTTGCGTTAACTTATATTACTCGGAACTGGTGAACCCGAAGTTGATGAAACAAAAACCAGTTTATTCAGGAAGATACAGCCTTTATTATCTCCAGTACACATTTAAGGAAGATTGTATCCCTAATAGCAAAAATCAGCTTAAAAGTTTGACTTTAAAAATGACAAATTTTCAATTTTTGAAGGCATATAATTCCCAAAAGGAATCTATTCTCCATATTACTTTTTTGGGGATGTGTAGCTACCTTAATGTACTGTATTTACAAAAAATTTCAACCCTGAGATTTGCTTCTTTTAAGAGTTATGAGCTTTCAAAATCCGAAAATTAAAAAAAAAAAAAAAAAAATCCAAATTTGGACACCTTATATCTTTGTTGGGGCAAAGTATAAAAATCTGAAATTTTTACAGATAAACCCTCTATAGTGTATTATATTGCTGTAAAAAATTCATGTTTGATATTTACCTATAAATGAAGTTAGACGACTTTTAAAAGTCCCATAAAAAACGTATTTTTTGCCAAAAATGGCGGAGCATAAATTTGACTAAGTATTATTTTTATCATTAATAAATTGCAATACGATATAACTAATATTACCTATTACATATAAACTTACCTTTTTTACATGAAGTAGCTTGTGCACACTTTAAATGTATAATGAAGTTGAAAATGTTTCATGGTCACTTTAGGTTCACAGTATAATTGAGGCTTCTCTATTAGGGTGGGCCGAAAAATTCAACTTTTATTTTTTGAAGTCATAATACCGCGGAAAAGTTGCGAATTGGGGAGACTAAAAAGGGGTGAAAAAAAAAAATCGGTTTATATCTTCCGGTCGCGCATGTGCTCTAAAGTTTGACGAAATTTGGAAAAATTCACATTTTTATGATAATTTTTAACATTTTTGAATTGGCCTCGTCCCGAATGTAATAGCTCGAATTCTTATGTATTAGAATCACAGAAAATAATGTTTAAATATTATTTAAATCCATCAACATCTTCCAGTTGTGCACTGCCTTCAAATTTAATGAAATTTTGAAAAAAAATGTACAAATAAAGGTAGATCATAGTTCAAGGGGGAAAAAATACTAACACTCATCTGGTGTTTCTTTTTTGTTTGTTTTGATTTCTTTATTGAATACAAGTTTAAAAACAAATTATTTTACACCATTCGTAATAACTGATTTTTTTATATTTTTTTTTATTGAAAAAACTAAGTTTTGGTGTGAAGAGTCTTAAGTCCAAGAAAATCATGTTGAACATCCTTCAAATCCGTTTTCACTCATTCTTAGCTGAAGGTACTTTGAAATCTGATTTCCGGCATCTGTTTCAAAACCTAGACAGTAAATCAACGGTTCTGAAACCTTTGAGAGGGCCATTCGTTGTTATCAAGTTAGGCATGGTTGACCTTGACAGTAGAGTTGTTCTGATAAAGCCATCTGAAGACTCAGCTCCGCAAACTTTTCCCGAGGCTTCTGTTACGAGTTTCACACATCCTTCAACTGCATGTGTGTGAACTGGGAATATCTTGAATGTTATATCCCAATTAGGGACCAAGTCACTTCGAATATATGATTTAATCTCATTGTCACTGCTATCTTTTAATAATGGGGGAGAAGATAAATCAAAGTCCATCTAGTTAATTATTTCCGAGTAGTCTTGAGCCTTGAAATTGAGTTTTGGTGGCATGAATGTTCTGATAGTTGTTCTCTTTTGATCTAACTGTCTCGCCTTTAGAATTCAACGAAGTCTAAGCTCTCTTATGTGTTTTGTAATATCTTGTGTCATGGCTAACATTAAATGTTCTGGATGAGCAAAAAAGCCATTTCGTTTGATCACAGGGTCGACAATATTACGTAGATCTTCAGGCAGGTACCTTTAAGATTGTATTGATTGGTTCACAAGTTTTGGTCCCTCTGTCAAGTATTTACTTGTTTTAATACTAAACCACATTGGCATGAACTATTTCTTGAAGTTCAGATGTGGGACTTTCTTCACCTAAGTGCAATCTGAGAGTTCTATTTGCTGTTGTCAACCACCTAGAGTGTGACAAGGGACCAGGATCTCGTACAGACAAATCCTCTTTACCATTTCCCGACTTCATTGTCAAGGAAATATTGAGATATTGCTAATCTTTATTTAGTATATTTCTGTCTATTGTGGGGATCTAACAGTCGATACTCTTGAAGCCAATCACTGGATGTTCACCACTTAGCTATTCACCGATTGGCCCTCTCAAAGATGTCGGACTCAATGATTTATCGTCTAGGTTTTGAAACAGATGCCGGAAATCAGATTTCAAAGTACCTTCAGCTAAAAATGAGTGAAAACAGAGATGTTCAATTGTTCAACATGATTTTCTTGGACTTACAACTCTTCACACCAAAGCTTAGTTCTTTCAATAAAAAAAATCTGTTATTAATAATGGTCTAAAATAATTTGTTTTTAAACTTGTATTCAATAAAGAAAACAAAACAAAAAAAAACAAAAAAAAAAAAAACACCAGATAAGTGCTAGTATTTTTTTTCCCCCTTGAACTGTGATCTACCTTTATTTGCACATTTTTTTTCCAAAATTTCATTAAATTTGAAGGCAGTGCATGACTAGAAGATGTTGATGGATTTAAATAATATTTAAACATTATTTTCTGTGGTTCTAATACATAAGAATTCGAGCTATTACATTCGGGAAGATGCCAATTTAAAAATGTTAAAAATTATCGTAAAAATGTGAATTTTTCCAAATTTCGTCAAACTTTAGATCACATGCACGACCAGAAGATATAAATCGATTTTATTTATTTTTTTTATCCCTTTTTAGTCTCCCCAATTCGCAACTTTTCCGTGGTATTACGACTTGAAAAAAAGAAAAAAATTACATTTTTTCGGCCCACCCTATTCTCTATTTTATAACACAGTTTTTACTATGGTTACCATTGTTAAAACATTTTACAATTTCAAGTAAAAGTAGTGATATATTATTTACAACTAACACATCACAAAAGTGTTGATATACTATACACTTGAGTTATGTTTATCGTTTTACCTTTATTTGTATTAAGAAGTTTAGATATTTCTTCACTTAGTTTTGGGGAAATGCTATGTGTCCTTCCAGTAGTTGTTGTGTTTCTAAGGCACTTTAGTTTCCTTAAAACATTGTTCATGGGCACCCAAGAGTCGGGTCTTTCTCCTTTTTCTTAAAAGCTGTCCTTGGTCCGGCGGGGTGATAAAATGTTTCAAGCACATCTTTATTTATATGACAAATGTCATTCACCTCTGCCAGTCACCACTGACCATCATATACGCATGCAATAGAATCTCTTGTGTGATTTGTTATTTGTACAGCTTTTGTAGTGGAATGAATTTCATATTCCGTAGTTTGTGAAGTAATGAAGCACTTCAAGTTACTCTCTGACACAGGAACAAAGCAATGGAAACTCCTTGTACCAGTAATTGCCACAGAGTTTTCAAATCGGTCAAAAAGTTTATTGTTATGATGTTGAATGATTTCTTCATCTTTTATGTAAGTGAAGGTGATTCCTTTTAAACGTTCTTATCAAAATTTAAACATCTCTGCTGGTGTCAATATTTGGTTAGTGTATGGTGGCTGGAGACTTGCTTTGGTTTGTTGAAGTCTATCACATAAGTTTGTGAACAGGCCTGAACATCCACACATTTTTGTTGAATAAGTATATTAGGCCTACTGCATTTTAAGAGATTATCTTATAAAAAGAAACATGACATAATATAATGTAACAGAATAAATACAATACTTAACAGAATGAATACCAAGTAAAATTAATGCACCAAATGGTGCATTAATTTGAATTGTAATTTTAATTATAAATGTGGGATTATGTTCGATTAAACAGAATGCCCACGGAGGGGTTACCTTTAAGGGGTAAGTGGATCGGAATTAAGTCTAGGGGATTTATTAGTTTCAGTCACATTAAATTTAAAACTAAATATTATATGAAATAAACGAAGAGACTTCAATTTAAATATAAAACATTTATTTAAGAACTACAGGGAGAATTTTACAGGGGGGAAATATGCACAAAAGAAAAATAACAAAGAGTTAAACAATTGACATGAAGTCATATTTACTGGAGCTAGATTGCTGTTGAGATAGACATTAATGGGTTAAAAGTAATTAACTGTATTAGAGATAGCCAGAAGGAAAAGTTAAATGGGATATAGTTACTGAAACATGGTGATCAGGTGACTTAACTGCGCCAAAACAGAATAGCCTACATTCTAGTGAAAGGAGGCATTATGAGAGGGTTGCCGATCTGCCTGCCTCTCAAAGCGTGCTCCTTGATTTTGTGAGGAAAAAGAGGGTGCCGTTCATGATGTATCATGACCAGGACTCTTGGCTCCATCTATTGCAATAATAATCTAGCTCTGACAATTCTGATTTACGTGGCTATTAAATTATGCTTATTGGTAATATCCTACATAAATATTACTTGAGGTCATATTATAATTTATTGATAATAAAAATAATATTTAGTCAAATTAATGCTCCGTCATTTTTGGCAATAAATATGTTTTTTATGGAATTTTTAAAGTCCTCTAACTTGACTTGCAGATAATTATCAAACATGAAAGTTGACACTATAGAGGGTTTATCTGAAAAACTTTCAGATTTAAAAACTAGTAATATAATTTACCAACAAAAATATAGGGTGTCAAAATTTGGATTTTTTTTTAAATTTTCAGATTTTGAAAGCCCGTAACTCTTAAAAGAAGCAAATCTCAGGGTTGAAATTTTTTGAAAATACAGTACATTAAGGTAGCTACACATCCTCCAAAAAGAACAGATTCCCCCTATGGAGAATAGATTCCTTTTGGGAATTATATGACTTCAAAAATTGAAAAATTGTCATTTTTAAAGTCAAACTTTTAAGCTGATGTTTGCTATTAAGGATACAATTTTCCTTAAATGTGTACTGAAGATAATAAAGGCTGTATCTTCCTGAACAAACTGGTTTTTGTTTCATCAACTTAGGGTTCCGAGTAATATAAGTTAACGCAAACCCCTACAATTCAGCATTTTTGTAAAACAAAAATGACTGCCATTGGAATTCAGAAAAAGATTTTAAAAATAATAATAATAAAATTAGTCTTTTTGGACTCACAAATCATGTAGAAATCAAAATGGTCAAGCAAACAATTATTTTTTTTCTGGATCACTTGACATGGAATGATCCATTAGCAATTTTGGAAATAAACGGCATGGATTTTTCTTTTGCTTAAATGATTTATACTTTTCTTCCCAGAGAGGACTAATGATGAGAAGTCAATTTTATATATTAGATCTGAAACTAAAAATACACAGGTAAGTAACTGGATAAAAAGTTTACTAATCTGTAAATCTGGAGTTCTATTTTTTGAGAGTTGAAGCAAACATGCTGTAAAAAATTAACAACAGGAAAGTTCACTGCCAGCAAATGAACAAACTGAAATGTTTAAATACCCCTGAAAAACAACAGCCAGGCAATTAAAGAGACCTTCAATATCTCAAAATTAAAAAAGAATGTAATTAGCTGATTCTCTGTCATCCACTGTATTTACTGGACACTTCCCTTTACAATTATAATTTCTTTCACTTACTTTTAAGGTTTTTTAACTTTAAAGTATTCATTTAAAGTTCACAATAAACTTAGAATGGATCTTTAAAATCATGGATATTTGACAGATGTATAAGGTGTGAAGAGTGGATCACTCACATAATTTTTTTTTTTAAAGTCACATTTAAGTCTTCATTTCATTGAATGATTCTTCCAAAATTCACATGAAATATTTAAGTACTAAACAAACATACCTGCAGACCATATCTTTAACATCTGGTCATAAGAGCCTGTAGCAAACTGTAATATAAAAAGAAATAAAAATCTAAGAATACATTGGTGAAGAAACATAGCACAAACTACAAGAGGAGTAAAATTTAACCAAGCAAGTGTCATAAACAAGAGAACAAATTGCTCAATGAACAGTCTATTTTAAAAAATTCCAGAAAATAAATTTATTTTTAACTCAGAAGTTATTTTTATTTTAGAAATAAAATGCAATTAAACAAAAGAAAAAAAAAGGGAAGAATTCGAACATTAAAACATCTGAATTTACCCTGTTTGTACTTGCACTAACATCAACACAATCTACACTCCTGGCATGGCCTTTACAGACATGTATACAATCTACAGCATTTGAACATTCATTCCATTGCCATAATATAGCTGTTTCATCATGAGAAGTACTTATAAAAGTGTATTCATCATTTTCTACAAAAAGAAGAAATTATATT
Source organism: Araneus ventricosus (assembly GCA_013235015.1). NCBI lineage: Eukaryota > Metazoa > Arthropoda > Arachnida > Araneae > Araneidae > Araneus > Araneus ventricosus. The sequence continues at coordinate 3,338 of BGPR01028699.1, read as the reverse complement.
GTTTAAGCAAAATGTTCTCAAAAATTTACCAAATTTAAATCATTCAATTAAATACAACATAATGAGCTGTTTTTATTTGGAATTCACATTCAGTGAATTAAAATGTATAGCCATATTCATTGAAAGATTCATTCATGTGTTCCATATTGTTACAAAGCTATAAAGTTGTTTCCCTGAGATGCTAATCTTGGTGATAACTTTGGCGACAAAAGGAATTTTCTAGAAAGACCTCAAACTGTCAACCTATTTCTACTAGCTTCATGAACTTTCTGGAGATTGCATCACTTCCTATGTAATGAAGTCACTTCTTGTTGAAAAAGTATAAAAGCAAGCTCTCAAGCCAAGAAGAGTTGGTTGGATTTTGATCAGCAAGCAAGCTGGTGAGCTAACAAGAAGCCTTTGAGAGCTGTGTTGAGATTTAATGGTAATCTCTGTTGTGAATTTTTACAAGTGCTATTTTAATACTTGTGCTACATTTCTTTGCTTAGAATATTTGTAAAATAAAGAACTTTACTTTTTAAAATCCTGCTTATTGTCTGCATTCATGTACACCCACAAGTCGATTTTGTCACATTTGGTGTCAGAAGCTGGATATTTTGATTTTCCTGTGAATGCCAGAGACCAGACCTTTGACCAGATCTATGGATAAACAATTTGAAAAGCTGTTTGCCATGATGGAAGATTTGAGGGTTGCACAAGCCGGATTGGAACAGAAAATGGAACAGGAAGAGATGCGATCCGGACAAGAGCGAATGGAGAAAGGACAAGAAGAAATGAAAGGAATGATTGACGAAGTAAAGGGCAAGGAAGACTGATGAAGTAGAGGAAAAATTTCAAATGAAGATTGAGGAAGTGGAGCACAAAGTTCAAGGGAAGATTGGTGACATTGAGAGGAGGCTCAGTAAACTTGAGGATAGACCATTCAGTTTCTCAGCAAGTCCAGAATTCATGAATACCAGACCGACAAAAAATCCTTGACATATTACGTACAAACATCATGGACAATCTTTAAGGCTCAGTTTGACGTTGTGAGCGCTACAAATGGATGGACGGATTTTGTGAAAGCCAGTCAACTTGTCGCTCCGAGGATCAGAAGCAGGGGTTCTTCAAGGAATTCCAGCTAATAAGTTGACAGATTTAACGACCATCGAGAAAGCTTTGGAATCCAGATTTGGAGACAGCCACCTAATGCAATTTTATAGAACTGAACTAAAGACAAGACGACAGAAGCTGGAAGAAAGTCTTCAAGTATAGGCCGCTGATGTGAAATGACTAATAAGCCTGGCGTATGCTAAGTGCCCTTTAGATATTCGGGAGAGCTTAGCGGTCCAGTTCTTCGTTGATGCCATCAGAGACAAAGAAACGCAACTTTCAACAAGGTTAATGGATTTTACGGATTTGAAATCGGCCTTGGCATATAGCATGAAATTTGAGTCTGCAGAAACTGCTTCGAAGACCTTGTACTGTATTGCATGATGAATTAACAGACTTTTTATAAAAACAACACTTTTATTTTAACATATATTTCACCAAAAACCGTTCATTTGTTGGAACTATATACATCTGTCGTTACATTTCGATCTCTCTAAAATACAATTTTTAATTCTTAAACAGGGTTCGTACACCTTTCCTTAAAAGAAAATCAAGGACTATCAAGGACTTTTAAGGACTAAAAAAACCAAAAAATAAGGACCTCTAAATTGAATAAACTTAACGAATTGTCGCAACGCATTTTTAAATAAAATGTCTCATTTTTGCAAATTCAACCTATTAGATGATAAATTACATAGAAGATACATTACAAATTTAACACAACAAAACTCCTAAAAATATGAGTTAATATATTGATGAAAAAAAAACCCATGAAACTGGTAATCAAATTAAATATCTTTTAATTCCAAACTTTTTTCATTCAATTTTACATCCAAGGTATTTATTTTAATTTCTTTTTCAGAAATTGTTTTTCTTAGTTCGTGCGATTGAATAAATAAATTTATGCCCTTTGACTTTTCAGCCTCCTTAGCTAAATCATTTGCTTTCTCATTTGTTTGGTGTAGGTTCGTCTGGAGGAACATTTTCTTTTGTTTTAAAAATTCTATTTCCGCCTCTAAAGCTTTTCGTTTCAGTTGTTTTATTTCAGTCTTTTTTTTTGGATCTTTCACTTTCTAAATACTGCATGTATTTTGCTCTAGCTGAGGTGGCAGCCGTCCTCATTTCTTTAGTAATTTTTAAATCATACATAGCCCCAGACAGTTTAATAAATTCATGATTTAGACGCTGGAAAATATATGAAGCATCTTTCAAATTTTCTATTTCCAGGGCCTTGTTCACCGAAAAACCTCATTGTCCATGTGACAGTTTTAATACCATTTTGATAATTTTCCAAACTTTTTCATAATGATTATTGTTAAAATAAGTTTGTAAAAAAGTAACAAGGGAATAACTTTTTGGATTGAAAGAAGTAAATTCAAATGAATTTGGCTTTACAATATTTAACAGAAAATCTGTATAGAGTAACAAAATTTCGTCCAAATCTTTTTCCAAAATACGTTTATTTTGCGACAACACAATCAATACTTTTTTCATTTTTTCCTGTGCTTTTTCGGGATATCCAGCCATTACTCGTGGATCAATGCAAATCGCAGGTCTTACTAGTGCGTAATTCACAGAACATTTCTGCATGAAATGTTTTATCATTGTTATGATGTTTTTCCGACTATCCTGTCTGAGTGTGAAAACATCCTTGTCTGCTAATTCCTTATTTTTTATCTTTTCTTTTATTAGTTGCTCTGCAGCAAATCCTAAATACGCTTAACTTTTATCATTATACAAGTTTGGGTCACTGAAGTTGAATTTGCATAAAGTCTCAGGTTTCTGAATTCTTTCATTCTCTGGTTTCAAAATTTGAAATGTTGAGTGCAATCATTAACAAGTTTTAAAAACATCACTGGCAAAAAATGGAAGTAAAGGTTTATCACTTTGATACTGTTCTAGAAATGGTAACAGCACTTTTGACAATCATTCCTATGGAACCATGGACCAATAAAGGCCATCTGTAACTCCTTCCTTATTTCCCAAAGTGTATGGGATGGATATGTATTCGTGGAACGCAAGCAGTGTCGACCCCCCACCCCATTCCGCGAGAGCCACGTCGACCGAGATTAGAGCCGCCGAGAAGGAGGAATTAGAAAAACGATAATCGGTGAAATTTTAAATTTTTTAATAATGGCAGAATAAAAAGTAAGGACTTCCAAGGACTTTTTAAAAATGGGACATAAAAATAAGGATTTGTAAGGACTTTTAAGGACTAAATGTAAAAGTAAGGACTTTTAAGGACT
>BGPR01028698.1:0-15215 GCA_013235015.1 Araneus ventricosus | reverse complement strand
TACAAATTTTGGTTTTTATGTCCCATTCACAAAGGCGTAATTTGGTGCCAGTTAAGGTATTTTGATTTGTATTCTATGTTTTTATGTGGAGAGATTTAACTGTCATTCCCGTTCCCAGTTAATATACAAATTTTTGTTTCATAACTCCGGAAATGTATTTAAGAGTCCAAATTTCTCAATGTTGCATTCGTTTCGGGCACATGATTTTCACGATTGTTTATAACTCAATTCACCCAGCTTCAAAATTGTTCAATTTTCCAAAAAAAAAATGTTCCATTTTCACAGTTTGTGCATACAGTATTTAATGGGAATTAGAATAGTAAAAAGAATTATAGTTTGCCGAAATTTGCTTTTTATTTTAAAAATCACCTTTGTCTCCTTAAAAGGTGATTTTGCATTTACCTAATTTTTTTAAAATCGCTAATTAGATGTAACTTTCGCAAACATGTTCAAATACGTTTGAACGAAGCGAATCGTTATTCATGTGCATGACTTCATTGGTTTAATACGATTCAACGCTGTAATAGTTCTAAGTAAACACATCAGCTTGTGAAAATCGCAGGATGCAGCAGGAAATCGATTTACTTAATATCCGCGGAAATCGGGGGATAAGCAGTTAGAGGGTTAAAGCCAGTTTCTCTCAAAAGTTTTCTTATTACTTTAACTTCCTCAGTAATTTTCTTAATGAGTATTTAAAATGTTATGCCAATATACCTTTGTGTAGTTTTTTAATTGGCTGCAAAAAAAATTTAAAATTTTGCCTAGTATGTGAGTTTCATTAAATTATCGCGTTTTCGAATATTTTCTACATTCTTTAGAGAAACCACTATTTTTTCCCCTTTAGAGCAGTCACCTGTTTTTTTTTCGTAGCATTCGACGCTATTCGAATTTGATCGGATTGCAAGAGTAGAAAAAAACATAATTTCTGGAAAGATCTCCATAACCCCAGACCGAATGAATATAGTTAAATACCATACAGGATTTTTATGCTCTATCCTTGAGAAAGGGTATAGTAAAATTTCAGATAGGAGTTTTTCTAAATAATTTATAAATGTTTTGACTTTGCATCAGTTTCTATAAACAAGAATGTGATAACACTTTTTAATAAATATTTTTATTTTAATTTCAAAATATCTAAAAGAGAAGAGAAATATTTTTTGGCAGCAAGTTAGAAATAAGAAACTATCTGTATTAAATGGAATTCTTTTTTTCCCTATGATGGTTCATGAAAAGAAAATTTCGATGGAAAACTACGCATATGTTCTTCCCGAATAGAAATTTTCTGAAATCCTGAAATTAGAATGTGTTTTCTATTTTCTAAGAGAAAACACAAATTAAATCACAAAATTTTGCACGATATTAATCGACGAACAGCTTTTCCGATTCTAAGAGGTCTATTACTTCGGAAATCATCGATACCAAGGGGGAAAATTTTTTGACGATGTCAACATTTTCTCTCTGAATATTTCATGCGCAAGAAGATAATAACAGAAAATAGCATTTGTCTCCTCAAACTCTATTATTTTAATTGTTATTGCACAACTAGACCACACAACTCGAATGCTGCATAAAAGATAAGAAAATGTAATTATTTTTGGACTAATTATCTCCTGTTTAGTTTAGAGTCCTTTTTTAGAGTTTTATAACACAAATAAATTGTTTGCTGTAAAATTTAGTGCATTACTTTACTTGAAAACTAATAAAGAGAATATAAGATACATTTGTAACTTCAGGCTCACGTAAGAAAATCGGCTCTCATGTATGTCCTCAATGGAATGATGTAGCCGAACTACTGTCTTCAATATTATTTGAAATTTAAAGTAAAAATATTTATTAAAAAGGAACAACACATTCTTGTTAAAAATCAAATCATTTATAAATAGTTTAAAACAAATCGTACGTATAAATCGTAATATATTCATCTTCCCGAATGAGGACCCTTGTAATCCAGTGGCAGATTTTTGGTTTCGAGATTGGAGGATTGAAGGTTCGAAATAGATCCGATTCTACTCTATATCCGCTAAGTGTTTTGGTCTAATGTATGGAAACTCTGATTCCATAGGTCAAATGTCATTTCGTCAATGGGATGTGGAACTTTGCGCTGGGCATTCAAGAGAAGGCTAAGCTATTGCCATTTGACCTAAGGCCGTTTTTTTTCCACCCATTCAAGTCTAAATATAAAGCCGGCCATTCACTTCACAGATAAACTATTTTGGAACGCGAGAAGAAAAAAAACCCATCAAAATCTATGGAAATCAGTCAAATGGCTTGTGGTGGTTGGAATTCCGTCTGGACTGAAATTGGAGCGTAAACGCTGGAGTTTAAAGTCTTGCTTCAGAGGGACCCTGAAAGAGGCTAGCGAAAAGAACAATGCCTTTCGTAGATTGAAGCCTCGCTTTGAGGGTAGCATAAATCAAAATCTGTAGCTTCAGGGGAAAATCGAAGAGCGATTGACAAGCAGCTGTAGCGAGGGAAAGAAGATCGCTCCCCCTACCTTCGTTCAGAGTTAGCGTCCTTTTAAATACAAGTGAATGGCACGCCTGCATTTTTCGATTGAAATGGGTGGGGAAATATACCTGGCTTAGGACAAATGGGATGGCTGCACTTCAAGTGAATTGCCGGCTTAAGGCACGTCATTCAAGAAGGCTTAAAAGTGCGCTACTGCCGTTCTTCGATCCCCCCTCCCCCTCCTCCCCCACACAGTGGATTTCCGATTTTCTAGCCTCGTCGCGGGGTCCCAATCTAGGCAGAAGCATTGTCTTCCCGCTAGCCTCGCAACGAGGTCCTCAAACGGCCATCCGGCCATTCCAATCAGACTTCAAACTATTCGGAATTCCAACACTTCCATTCCGCTATGGCAATTTTCATCGGTTTATCACGCTGACAAAAGGTTTTTCCTTCCCGTGTTCCAAAAATTCTAGTGTGGAACAGCGGTGAATGCCGCGCTTTAAGCCGGCCATTCACTTGAAGGATAGCCATGCCATTTGTACTAAGCCTGGTTTTTTCCCCACCCATTTTAATCGAAAAATACAGTCACGCCATAAAAGGACGCTAACTCTGAACGAAGGTAGGGGGGGGAGATCTTCTTTCCCTCTCTACAGCTTCTTGTCAATCGCTCTTCGATTTTCCCCAGTCAGCAGATTTTAATTTATGCTACCCTCAAAGCGAGGCTTCAATCTACGCAAGGCATTGTTCTTTTCGATAGCCTCTTGCAGGGTCCCTCTGAAGCGAAACTTTAAACTAAAGCGTTTACGCTCCGATTTCAGTCCGGACGGAATTCCAACCACCACAAGCCATTTGGCTGATTTCCATAGATTTTAATGGCTTTTTCCTTCTCGCACTCCAAAATATCCAGTTTATCTGTGAAGTGAATGGCCAGCTTTAGAGAGTGGGTCTTCAACACCAGATATTGGAACTGTCATTTAACCTTTCGAGTTTGCACAGTTCAACCCAAAGGTTTCCTCACGTAGAGAATTAGACGTTAGCATTACCATAATCAAACCATTAACAAGAATTGCGCTTTCTTTCTTTAAATAAAACTACAAACCGTCGTAAAAGTACTTTATTTCAACGGAGACACCCATAACTTTTACTTGAATTGAACTCTTCACTTTAATGATAGTTCGTCTGTGCATTCAGAAGAATAGAACTTCTTTTTTAGGTCAGCTATATCTCTTCTCACTTTCTGTACAGACCATTGAGATGAAAATTCTTAAAGAGACTCGCCGAATAAAATGCGGATCTTAACCGCCCACTTTCTTTCTGAAAAAGAGACTATTTCCCGTGTCAACCCAAATAGCCGCGAACGGGTTGCGCCTGGAAAAAAATGAGAGTAGCGTCAAGCATGGTTGTCTTTTGTCGCTATAAATCAAGTCTGGAGATCGCGTGAAAGTGCATTTAAGATCCGAATCTTCGTGTGAGTTTTGCTTTCTCACAGAAATTTCCATTTCGAAGTGGTCAAGTGTATTGATCTGAAAATCTCACGGGTGTTTCTTAAACACTCGACACGAGTTTGAACGAAATATTTAGATTAAAATGGCAATTTAAAGAAAAATTGCAAAACTTCGTATGACATATCGCGATTTTAATTGCGTAGGTTTTGATATCTAAGAAAAATAGGAGACACGAATTATTAAAGTTAATAGGCAAATTTTGAAATATTAATAAGTGAATTTTGAAATTTTAATCAGTGAATTTTGAAATATCAGTCATCTAAAATTTGATGAAATTTTCTTAAGAACATCGCAATCAAATACTTCAAATGGAGATCAGCAGGTTTCTTACAGATGTTTTTCACAATTAATTTAACCCTTTAACAGTGTAATTTTCTGCACCTTCAAATTAGATGACTTTCTTCTGTTTTAGGAATGTGTTGTCTTTCGGATTAAATTAAGATGTAAATGGATTACCTGTCATTCTTGCATCGAATGATAACGTCCATGAATGACTTAGTTTTAAATTATAAGTGTAAAAATGCTGTAATTCGATGCACGAACTGGGCTCGGCATACACTGGTAAGCGGTTGAAACAGACAATCTGATACATTAAGTTGTTAATAGATTACCTGTCATTTTTGCATCGAATGATAACGTCTATGGATGACTTAATTTTAGATTTTAAGTGTAAAAATGCTGTAATTCGATGCACGAACTGAGTTCGGCATACACTGGTAAGGGGCTAAAACAGACAATTTAAGAGACAAAAATTAATTGGACAAGCTTAAATATCTCAGCAAATAACAACAAATATTCCAAATTGAATGGGATATCTAATTAGGAGGTAAAATAAATTCGTAGGTCAAGGGGTTAAAAAATATGGGCTCTCTTCTAAAGGAACACCGTATTTTTAAGTATTTATTGTAATATTAAAAATCATATTTTTTATTTACTTGTATGATTTATTCAACTTCTTTTGATACTAACTTTCGTACTGATTTCATGTTCTATGTAAACGCGTTTAAACATTAATTTTCAAGGACAATCGAAAGATCGCAATTTTTTGTAGATTTTGTAATATTTTTAAAAATTAATGCCAACAGTTCAAGTTTAATAGTTTGTTTAGCAGAAATATTTCTACCACTGAAGATTTCTGATTATAATACAAATAGCAATTACTTTTCAAAATAATGTTACTATTTGGGTTTACTTTCTTATATTTATTAACTAATTTTAATATCTTCTACCATTTATATAACATTGGAATAGTTAAATATTCCAATATTATGTTTTTTGGAATATTTAACGAAATAAAAAGGAAATTGATTTATTTTAAGCTCAGAAACATAACTGATAAATAGTTTATTTACACACACCACTGCAATTATGAAATTTGAAATCAGCTTGAAAAAAAGGAACATTTTTAAAAGAATCGCAATCTCTGTAAAAGTTATTTTATCTAACAAATAGTAGGAGTTGGGAGGTAGAAGGTAAGAAGGTGAAGCGGTTAGATATTTTGTAATTTATAGACCGTTCGCAAGAACACGATTTATTTTTTTAGGTTGCTTTTTATAAATTTTCAGTGCTTTTGATGATGAGTTACAAAGCATCAAATAGATTCAGAATTCAGAATAAATAAACTTAATAATTTTTTTGAATATACCAATAAGGTTACGAATTCAGAAATTACTCTCTTAATTAATATATAATAGTATTAGATAGATGAATCTATATCTATATCTAGGAATAATACGCCCACATTTTTTTTATTTATTCTGGTAACTCTAAATGGCTTTATCTAACCAAACATAGATTAGTTTTAAAGTTATTCGACATACTTCAAGGTTTTTCTTTAGCAATTGCTTCTTCACCATACCGCAATTGAGATCTCAATAAACTGAAACTTTCAATAAATTTGAACACCATATCGATGGACCACGAAAATATGCCAAATTTTAATCATCATTTCTCACTGTGGAACGATGTGTTTTGCTGCTGACTGTCCAGACTTAGCTCCTTCTATCGTTGTTATGAACTGAAACCAAACTTCTGGAAGAACCTTAAGGTTCACACACAATTGTTTCAAGGACTTACTAAGTGAAACTGAATTACTCTGAAATTTTTAATTACGAGTACTCTCAAATTAGTCCTTAAAATCTCACTTATACAGTTTACTAGTAACTGCAATTGATTAACTCGCAACTTTCAAATATCGAAATAAAACCATACATTAACTAGGTATGTGTGATCTATCGGTTATTGCAGAAGTTGACTTAAATTACTTCTGTTTATTTAATCAAGTTGATATGTTCCAGGATGCACATTTAATGGAAAACCAATAGAGGATGGCAAAACAGTGACCAGCCCCGAACCCTGTCTCAACTGCACTTGCAGTAAAGGCATCCTCCTGTGCTACCTGCACACCTGCAATTCCATTGCTAACACGCCTGGTTGCCAGATCGTCAAGAAACCAGGCACGTGCTGTCCACAGCTGGAATGTGATGGTAAGTGTTAGGTGTAAGGATCTTAATAGAAACACTAGCTGATAACCCGGCGTCCATATTTTTTCATATGCCCGCCTCCATTTTTTTCAATAAATATTGTCACTAACTTTCCCCAAAAGATAAAGATTAACATAATTTCTTTGATATTCGTGTGTATCCAAAATGAATCAGAAAATAGAAAAAGAGATAAGATTTTCAGATTCAGGTTTAAACTTTGAAGCCACATTACGCAGGAACTTAAGCGCAAGATGAATAACACCTGTTCTTTTAACTAAAGATACTAGTCTTTATGCTCGACTATCAATGAATCACGATAAGAGAGCGTATGACGTCACCGATGCGGAAAGCATACTGGGAAGGCAACGCGCGACCTTGATGCTAAACTGGATAGAAAGAGCGAATTCATCGATCGAAAATCTTTTAGCACTTCAGAAAAAAATTAATTAAAATTTAACGAAAAAAGACATTTTAACCGTTCTTGTTTTATATCAGGGCGAAATGTTCCAGTTATTACCTCAAAAATTTGAAAAAGATAACGAAATTAGAACGTCGGTTGCAGGAAATTTAAATTCAAAACTAAAATTTTTTCGGAAAAATTGACTATTTTTTAAAAAATTGGCTAAAAATCAGGAAAATTACACAGAAGCTTCAAATTATTTTCATTTTTATTTTGCACTTTACTATGATATTAAAATTACGGTTCTACGACAAGAATAAATGCAGAAAATTTGCGAAAAACGGCAAAAAACGCCCGAATTCACCACTTAAAATTAAATAAATAAAAATCTAATACGAATTTTAAAATAATTTTACGGCGTTAGCTTCCGCTTCTGCTAATCCATCACTATGACAAATTTGGTTGCCGTAAGTCCAATGGTGTGGGTGTGCACAAAGAACAAAAAAGAAAAACGAACATATGTACATATTTTCCTCTTTTATATATATAGATTTTATAGCTTGTTTAAAATAGGACAAGTATCAACTATGTTTACACGAATTACGACTTCACCATTGTAAGCTATACTTAAGTGTATGTAATGCCATGAAAAATTAAATAAATTCCAATCCGTTATACAGATGATTACTTACTATTCAATAATTAATTTTGGAAACATATAGCATTAAAATTTTTGCTATGAAGTTTCGCTAAAAATCTATATCCCAAAACGTGTGTATTGGAGTTGATTCCTTACTGCATATTTTCATTCAGTTCAGGGCGTCTCCAGAAATTTCATATGGGATGGATACGACTACTGAGTATCTATTTTATAAGATGACGTTCGAATATGGCGAATTTCAGCATATTAAATTACTCCGTAACTTTCATTTCAATTTCAGTTTCTTAAGCATAGTTTTGATGATCCCAGAGAAAGTGTGAAGAAAAATCAGACAGAAAATGTGTTATCAGTTGATTCTGCAACTACAAACTAAATAGATAAAAAATTATTTGTTTTCTCCTGTAATTCACTTCCCCAAAACACAGCAGATGTTTAAAGTATCGTTAGGTTTCTTCACAGATTCTGACAAAGTGCTTCCTCAGAACAGACAACGTGCTTCCTCACTCAGGACAGGGCCGGCCGGAGGGCGGTACAAACGGTGCAGCCGCACTAGGCCCCGCGTTTTTTAAAGGCCCCGCGCAGCTGACTGATTTTGCAAATTAAAAATGTATTCTAATTTTTTTTATTTTAATCCGAATATACATGCATTTGAATATAATCACGCGAAATGTGCACATTTCGCGTTGATCGATCAAAGGCAAGGTTGGTGGGCTGGCTACATAGCCAAAACAGAGTAAGAAAAGTAAAAACAATGTGTTTCATTATGCTTGCGTTGTAACGGATGATAGTACATCGTACTTTTGGTGGGGAAATAAATAAAATATTCGTATTTAAAGGGAAGACAAATGTTCAATTTAATATGTTACTGAAAATTACTAAATAATATATTTCATTGTTGTTTGTTGTAATCATACTACTAAAAAATTGATCTTAATTTTTTTATATTATTTTTGAACAATTCCGGAATAATAGACTAGAGACAGAGATGCCGGAAGGAAACACATGTGTGGATCTGATAAATTTAAAAAAAACATAGAAAATGAAAGAAAATTGCTGAAAACAGAAGGAACTCTCTTGCAGAATTTTTAAAAACCGAAAATGTCCAACAAACTGACGAAATTTATAATTAACAGTTACTGAAAAATTAAAATCGCGAAACTCAAACTACACCGTATGACATTCGTGAAAACAAGCCTGATCATAAAATCCTAATGCAATAAAATATTTTGTTCTACGAAATCAGTTTCAAGGCCCCGCAAATCAACTTTGCGCCAGGCCCCGTTTTTGTTCTGGCTGGCCCTGACTCAGGATACAAAAAATCTAAAATTTAAAAAGTTATCTTCCTTTAATACGTGTGTGGTGCTCTATTGTTTTCCCCAAATATCTTTTACAGATCCTTTAACTTACCATGACTACCGAACTGAGAGGACAAGCGAGCCAAGCAACAAATTCCGCTTCCGACAAGAGGACAACCACTTTTTTGGACTTTACGGGATGGACACGAGGACGGATCGGTCAGAGGAATCCACCTATCCTACCAGGAGAACCGGGGTGAAGGGACACGGGCCGAACTTTTCGTCCGTTCTGAAGGGAATTTCATCGCAGAAGAGATCGGACACTTACGGACAGTCCCTCTACGAACAGGAAGAAGATATAGAAGATGACGAGCTTTCACCCGATAATAACACGGCTGGATGTACGTATGTACTATGTTATAGCATAGGGTCTTTCAGGCGAGTGACGGCGAATCGGGAGGCCGGTCACACCCCTTCCCCCAATGTTTTCGGGAAAATGAAATTAAGTAGATTCCTTATAGGAAGTTAACCTATTTTTATTGCGGGAAATTTATTTAAGTCTGCCTATTTATTATTTAAGTCTACCTATTATAGAGAAATTTTCATTTTCCCCATACTTCCGTTACGAATGAAAATTGAAAGAAAATTTAAATTAGGCGAATTATCACCTTCTTACCGATCCGAACAATTTTTGAGTTTAAACTTTTTCGATAGCTGCAATTGCTTAGAAGTTATGAGCTGAAAAGTTATTTTCCCTCCCTTTCCCCTCCGCTCCCCCAACTTAAAGTTCCTTTCAACCTATGCATGTTACCCCTTGTTGGAAAGCTCTCGTTCTTCGCAGTCTTTTCCACTCTCTTTCATTCTTGCAGTTCTAATCCTTATGAAAATAGAGGGCGAAATGTTCTTTTCCTTATATCTACCTAAAGGAATCTACCTTTGCCTTCCGGCTTGTTTTTATTTCATTTTATTTGACTAAAACTAGGAAAAGCTGTCTGGGAAAGCTAACCAATTTTGTGGCTAAATGTTTACATTTTTTTGTCTACCTCTTATACTTCCCGGTTCTTTTAGTTATCTATAAATTTTTTGCCCACCCCCAGTTATAATTCCCAATCGCCGCTATTGTTTCAGGCTCGCCATTTTTGAGCAGGATACCTTAAAAATAGTTGCAAATATGGTAATTTGACTCGCTATAAACACGCTTGCAACAATTTTGAGCTCTTAGACTTACTTATTCTAAAAGCACGTATTTCTAATTATTTTATTCTGTCCTGAATCATTAATTGAACCGAATTTGCATTTAATTCAGAAAAATAACAGCGGCAAATTGTTCTAAATAATTTTAGATAACATTATTGCAGTTTTTGGATAATCATAACGATTGACATGTAAATGATCCTGAATTATGAGAGCATATATAAATCAGGGACAATAATTTAAGCTTCTTGTTTAACGTTCATCACAGAGCTATCAGAAGCTTCATCAAAAAGCTATCAGACATTTCAGGATAGTTTGGTGAAACTGCAAACGTTTAAATAAAATGCTGCAAGAACAATATAAAGGTAAAGTGTCTTCATACGAAATTACAAATGGATTTCTACACGAAAGACACGGGTGAATTTGTAGCTAAATGTATCTTTTGAATAAGTATAAATCAGTATAAAATCAAAATACAAAATTTTATTGATTGCATATCATAATTCTAACTCTCATTAATAGTTTACTAAACTTAAAACTGCAAAATCTAGTTCTCACAACTTTCATATGTTTCTTACGTCTTAATTTATAGTAACCATCCACTGAAGATTTAGAAGATACGAGTTTCCCTTATGTGATGAATATAACAGATTCAATACTTTAATTTATCATTAAATAAAAAGTTACATTCTCAGAAGTTACTCATAGAAGTCTCTCTCTCTCTTTGGGCTCTCATGTTAGAAAACTTAGCTTTTAAAGTAAATGAATCGATGTTTTTTGTATTTAATTATTATGTCTGACATCTCAAGAATACTTTATCCATAGATGTTTAAGAAAATATGCATATAAATACGAACTATTTGCTTTTGAATCGAACTTGAAAAATGGAAAAAGACGTCCCCGCCGCTCGGAGGGCTAGTGGCAATTTTGCCTCTCTTTTATTTGTTCAATTCCTACTATTAGTTCACACTCTCCCTATATATATATATTTATTTATATATCTTGTTCAAATTTTGCAATCGATTTTAAACTAACTTCCCGATGAGCTGGAGACTTGAAACTTTAAACATAGCTCAGAACTAGATGGCAATGCAATATTAATTCGCTTTCTTGTCTGTCTGTTTGTCTGTCATTTCATATTTTGCATGACGCATGAGCAGTACGTTTTTCATTATATCTCGAAAAGTACTAACATTACAGACTTAGTTCTTGGATATATGGTTGGCCCATGGGATCATCGAAGCACCTCCATATTTTAGCCATATCTTTGGGCATGCGCAGTGCATTTTTCATTATATCTCGAAAACTATTAACATTACAGACTTGGTTCTTGGATATATGGTTGGCCCATGGGATCATCGAAGCACCTCCATATTTCAGCCATATCTTTATCGCAGTGCATTTTTCATAATATCTCGAATCACCCAAGTAGGAATTGACTTTAATTTTTTTTTATATTACTTGTTACTTTGACAAGTAATGCCTATATTCATTAACAACCGTCTGCATTCCAGATTGCTTTTCAAGAGGTTACAAATACTCAGAAGGTATGGCTATGCTCTCTCCGACGAAATGCGAGTACTGTTACTGCATCGGTGGACAGCAGATGTGCGTGCGACCCAAATGCCACCTCAATATCGAAGGTTGCGTTCCTCGCTACCAGAGCGGATACACTTGCTGCCCGTCCCACTACAACTGCGGTATGTGAAGCTAAACATTTCAATACTGCGAGCATTCAAGTAGAGTGAGCTGAATTCCCGATCGAAATTCTTGCGAATAATTGGGATGCCATTTTTGAAAGCATTTTGGGAATTCGGAATTTACATGTTTTCAAACCATTGCGCAGATTCAACGAAAGAAAATACTATATTTTACGATTGCTACAGGGACACTTTATTCAAAGAAGGCACACTACAGAGATGAATCCATTTACAGAGTTCATGATTAAAAACATACAATAAAACACAAGCCACAAAGTGAATTAAAACACTAAGAAAAAAAGTAACTGCGGAGAATACAATAGTTCAAAGCTCAAAACCTCATCAATTATAAAAATGTAAACACATAACTGTTTTAAAATGAAAACACGCAATTATAAAAGCACTAAAAATACACTGAGGCTCCAAAAGTCGGTACTGCACACCGTCCCATTAAAATTATAAAAAATAACACAATTTAAAAACAAATTAGAACACCAAATCAAAAAACCATTAAAAAGGCAAGGGTCAAAAAGTCAAACACTAGATCAACGTATAAAAATCTTAATGTGTAAAGTCAAGTGTAAGAAAAGAAAAAGAAATCAGGTCATGTGCATAAAAGTTGAAAACAATTCGATTTAAAACCAGTAGGAGACATATGATAAATGTCCAGTTCACCAGAGATCTTGTTAAAAGTCTTATAAAATTTATACAACGAGAACCTGTCAATGTAATTAAATCTAGAATACACATTAGGAAAAGAACCCTGGTTCCTCAAAGATCTGGCAGGCACAGCGAAATTTACAGCGCTCAGTATATCAGTACAATCGATCGAACCATTGATTACCTTGTAAAAGAAAAGAAGACAAGAAACATCTCGTCTGGAACACTAACTAGGTATATTAAACATATCACGATGTACAAAGGTTGCAAATTAAAAGTGGCAGCAGCATAATTACAGACGATACATCATTGGTATTAGTTTGAAATAAATGTTTATAGTTCTTCGATGCAGTCACCACCTGTACAGCTTGTTCAAGCGATGTGGAGCTTGCAGTTTACCTGAAATAGCAGTTCCGTTGATGGTTCGGATGGAGTGGTCTATCGAGGTAAGGATCTCTGGAACAGTTCGGTAGCAACCCGTGACTGATTTTTGGCTCGCGGGGGTTGAAAGTTGCTCTAATCGATTATGATTTGATTCCAAAGAAGAAAGAACCACTTCATGGCATTCGCTACCGAAATGTTCCAGAGATCCTTAAAGCGATAGGCCACTCCATCTGAACCTTCAATAGAACTGGTACTTCTTCAGATATTCTACGACTTCCATATCGTTGGAAAGAAATTGTACGCAACTCTTGTGGCTACATCGAAGAACTATAAACGCTGCAAGTTGGTGCCAATAGTGTATAGGTTGTAATTATATGATTAGCCACTATGGAATTTCCAATTATTGTATGTGTTAGCGTTTTGTTTATCACTTTATTCGGTGATTGAGAGAAAAAAATATTTGAAGGATAACGTTTGATGCATTTTAATTTCTTCATATTTCCTATACATTTTTTTTTCTCTTTAAAGTCAGATAAGACCGTTCTGTGTTAAGTGAAAGTTAAAATATTAATTTTAGAGTAAATCTGTAAATTTGAGCATTAAATATTTAACAGCAGTTAGAATTTTGTCTTCATCTTGGAGAACAAAGCTGTTGTTTTTCATTTTAATATTTCTAATTCTTTCTTTAATGTCATAATATGTAAATAAATCGGTATGAATTTATTTATATTAAATATATTAAATAAATAGCAAAGAAATTATGACATTATATACTTCATGTCATTATTCAATACATAAATGTATTTTATAACTATTTTTAAGCAAGAACTACATATATATACTATTTAGAATTATTTACAAAATTATGTTTAATTATGAAAAATATGTACTCTTTTTAAAAACAGACTACAAATTTTTCATGAAAAATCTATTACTCTCCTTACCTAAGAACTCACAGTACTTTATAATTATTTCAAATTCAATACTTTTAAAAAGTGTTGCAAAATTCAAATCTTTGCCCGAATTTTTTTAAAATTTGTTAGGAAAAGATAAAATAAGAATTTCGAGGACTTTATTTAAAAAAAAATTGCCTTTCTAGACATATTTCCTAAAACTTGCTCTGTCTTATAAGGTTAACCGCAACTGAAATCTATTGCATTTTTTTTCCGAGAACATGCCTCGCAATTTTGTCATTATTTTAATTAAACTGATTAATTTTCGCAGAATCAGCATCTGGCGCCTCTACTCTTGGACATGAAGAAAATCGGGACTCAGAATCAGATAGTGAAACCACAACGAAAATTAAAGGTCAGTGCAGAACTAAATTAACTAATGCAATGAATTCGATTTTGTTTCGTAACACAGGGTCTCGTCGACTTACGACTGACTCCTGTTCCGTCTGATGGGTCAGAAATCGAACAGCTTGTACGTCGGATTCACATTTTTCAACACTATTTACATCAAAGAGGTTATAAAAATTATACATAAAACACAAAAATTCAATCACTGTAGTGTAGGGGAACAGCGGGTAGTATTGGCCACTTAAGGAAAACTTAATATAAAGTTTATATTTTTAGTTGGAATGAGTTATAACTGTTCAAAACCTTTCTTTGAACACTTTTCTTCATGTGGTTTATGTTAAGCAAAGTTATCTAAGCTATGCAAAATACATATGGCAACTAATTTTTAAGTCGATAATTTACAAAACACAGGGTCTCGTCGACTTACGACTGATTTCTGTTCCGTCTGATGGGTCAGAAATCGAAAAGTTTGTACGTCGGATTTACATTTTTCAACACTATTTACATCAAAGCGGTTATAAAAATTATACATAAAACACAAAAATTCAATCACTGTAGTGTAGGAGAACAGCGGGTAGTATTGGCCACTTAAGGAAAATTTGATATAAAGTTTATATTTTTAGTTGGAATGTTATAACTGTTCAAAACCTTTCTTTGAACACTTTTCTTCATGTTGATTATGTTAAGCAAAGTAATCTAACCTATGCACAATACATATGGCAACTAATTTTTAAGTCGATAATTTACAAAACGTAATTTACGTAACACAGGGTCTCGTCGACTTACGACTGACTCCTGTTCCGTCTGATGGGTGAGAAATCGAACTGTTTGTGAGTCGGATTTACATTTTTGAACAGTATTTACTTCAAAGAGGTTATAAAAATTATACATAAAACACAAAAATTCAATCACTGTAGTGTAGGAGAACAGCGGGTAGTATTCGCCACTTAAGGAAAACTTAATATAAAATTTATATTTTTAGTTGGAATGAGTTATAATTGTTCAAAACCTTTCTTTGAACACTTTTCTTCATGTTGATTATGTTAAGCAAAGTTATCTAAGCTATTCAAAACACATATGGCAACTAATTTTTAAGTCGATAATTTAGAAAACTTCAAATATGTCGGTTAGTATGGGCCAGACTAAAAATACAAGGTTTAAAATAAAAACGAATAATTTTTTTC
>BGPR01028697.1:0-19795 GCA_013235015.1 Araneus ventricosus | reverse complement strand
GTAAGGACTTTTAAGGACTAAATGTAAAAGTAAGGACTTTTAAGGACTTGTAAGGACGCGTACGAACCCTGACAATATCTATTTTACGTAACCATTCGAGACGGATCTTTAAAACATTGAGGCATTGAAAAAAAAATCTTATATCACATAAATTGTATTAAAAGAATAGCACTTGAAACATAATACAGCATCAAACCAGGCTGACATTAAACCAAACTAATCTGGAATGCGATTCCAAATTCCGACACCGCAATTCTTCCGGAAATATAACCTCAATGCAAATAGCATTAAAATTCCCCACACCACAGGGAGTGTTGGGTCTCAGATCCTGTGACATCCCTAATTTGCAGTAACTACATCCTTATCAGTCTTCATTGTGCAATCCGTTGCTCTCCCCAGATAATCAATCAAGATGTCAAAACAAGTAGAGACAGTTCACAATGAACGTAAAATTCAGTGCAAACCGATTTCAGGGTGTTTTAGACCACACGTTGAAATGCGCGTTTTACGCTTTTGGTAAACCTTTGCCCGCTTTGGCCAAGGTCAACGTAGAAATACGTGTGAAACACTCAGAGGGTTAAAAGTTATGGAGAAATTTCAAATATTCCCATTAGTAATGAAATGCATAAATTTGTTTCCTCTGCTAGGCAAAAATATATGCTACATTTAGAGGACAAGAAAAAGACAAAAATAAATGAAAGAATCAGTAACAAGCAAAAGCTCATTTCAGATGAGATAGATATCTCAAAGCTAAAAGACTGTGTTTGAAAACAGATGTTTCCTCTATGGATAAAACATATGAAAATCTCACTGAAGAAGCAGAATGAAAGAAAGATATTTCATTGTTTATAAAATCAAATTCAATAAAAAAGGCAATCAGAGAAAAAAATATAGAAATTAAAGAAATTGATAATTAGATCAACGTTAAATCTGAGGAATTCCACAAATGTTCAAATATTTGTGTTTTATATTGCCAAGGTTTCTTGACTACCTGAAAATTAAGTGTAATGGTTATTATTATGGAAAATCTATTTGCGTGTGTGTAAAAGATAGGAGAATTTTTTTTTTAAAAATAAAGTTGAAATTTTTGTGTTTTCTATTGATTTTTTTCTTTTATATATTTGACAATTGGTTTAAAATGCAAAGTTTTCTTGCATCTAAATAAAAAATAAACCAATTCATAGATTTTTAAATGTTTCTCTTTTAAAAAGGTAAGTACTTCAGACATTGCTAAAACAAATGTTCGGTTTAAATATCAGTGACTTATTTTTATTTATTTCAACTGTTTAAAATTTTAATCAATCATGTATTGATGCTACTTTTGATTAATGTCTCTTTAGAAGGTCAAAAATAAAATTAATTTTGATTTAAAAATTTAGTTTTTATTCTGTTTGAATGATTGTTACATTGCTATTGAATTACTAAAATGGCAAGGCTTGATCTTAAAAGCTATATAATATAAAGGTTTATAAAAGATATGTTTCCAAAAACATAAAATGGTTATTAATTGTAAATTTCTTTAGTGTTCAATTGAGATTGACTTATGGATATTCAGGATAAATTAGATACAATTTTTAATTTTATTTCCATATATTTCATGTTTTCAGTTAAGATTCTACTGTTATTTATAATTGCTTCTACACTGTCTCTTGTTCTATTGACATCAAATATAAAAAAAAAAAGAATCATGGTCGTTTTTTTGAAATTTTTTTATAACTTATTTTTTATATTATTATTTTAATTTGTAGTTTGATTCCTGTAAAATCAGAACAACTGAAATATCAAGTGTATAGACACATTTTACAGTTTTTCAAGTGAAAAATTCAATTATGTACAAACGTCTACAATATGTAATTTTATGGTCCTTGAATTTTCCGTAAAAGGTCCTTGAATTTTCTTAAAAAGTCCTTGAATTTTCTTAAAAAGTCCTTGAATTTTTTTCTTCAATAACAGTGAGAACCCTGTCTTAGCACTATGAACATAAAAAAGACAATATTATGAATAAATAAAAATCTTAAGCTGATTTCCTTTTAATGCTTTCACCTTAATCAGGAAGGAATAAAATTTTTTGACCCTGAACCTCAGGCTACCTTATTTGCAGGTACGATGCGTTCGAATAAAACGTTATTTGTAGGCACCTTATGATTGAATAGAACGTTATTTGCAGGTATTGTGCGTTTGAATAAAACGTTATTTGTATCTACTGCACTAGTAGATGAAACGTTAATTGCAGGTACAGTAATAACGGATAAAATGTTATTCACAGGTATTTTCCATTCTGTTAACTTGTACATTCATGGTTTTCTTAATGACACAACATTATTTTAATTATTTCAGAATTTTATTATCAGTTAACCAATTAACTTATTTTATGCCAGGGGTGCCATCTGCTTAAGAATTTAAGAAGAAATTGTTAAAAAATTTATATTTATAATAATGAATTCTAAATTAAAAACTAAAATGTAGGAAATAATTAAAATAAAAAATTACTTTTTAGTACACTAATGAAAGTGTTTTTAAAAACAGTTTTTATTCTTTTCTTAATTTAGAACACTTGTAAATTGGAGAGAAGGAATTTAAATTAGGAGTTATTTTAAATTTATCAGATAATATACTGTGTTTGGAAGAAGAAATAAAATATAGTAAAAAAAATATTTTCCCATAAGTTTTAGGAAAATATTATCTGAAACTTAAACTATTCAAAATATTAGTCATGCGGCAAAGAGAATGGAGGGAAAAAGTGCTTAGGAATATGTAAGAAAAATGTGCAAAGATTTTTTGGAAGTTTTTAATTTTTAAGGATTAAAAATAAATATACTAAAATGAGGAGATAATTATGGGAGGCAGAAGACGGTAATAATGGCGAGTGAAAACACTCGGAGAAAAAATTTGTCAGCCAGGGACAGAATCCCGGAACATTGAATTTCACGCGCAATGCCTTGACAACTGTACTATCGGAATGCACGGTTGGAAGATGAAACAGGGGGTTTTCTTATTTCAACTGTGATTTATATCGTAGCTTGGAATTTTAGATTGAGGGGAAGGTTTGAGAAAATTTATTTGCAAGTTTTTGATTCAAACTTTTTTTTTCCCCAGAAAAACCCAAGTCGCTGACTTAAACTATTTTGACTTTGACCTGAACATTCTCTAGCTCTCATAAGCCATCTCCTTCATTTCTAACTGATCTCTTTTGAATCATTTCATCATATTGTAAGAAATATTGTGAACTCTACGTCTTAAACTCATTTTTTGTGAGAAGTTATTTTACACCACAACGAATATAGTAACAGGCTATTCCTATGAATTTATGCCTAACATAGCTGAGGCTTCCAGTTTTGTTTAGTAACAGACGTTGCCATTGACAAAAGAGAAATTAATCCCCTTTTTCCGCCTTAGCGTTTTATATATAGAGACAACAAAAATTAGCCGCTGCTTATACTTATATTGCTTATTATATTTTGTGCCAATAACTTCTGAAATATTTATTAGACAACAATTATTTTTACGCTATTTTAAAGAACAGAAAATTATCTTTTAAATGATATTAATTCCTGTAGTACTTGGGAGAACTACAGGAATATAGTGGAGTATTCGTGCAGAGTGGGGTGACATTTCTTTTAAGGCCAATAGATGGTATTACTAAAGAGCATTGAACCCAGGAGTGCCTGTGACCTTCCGGGTGACCGGCCACTGCAATCGAGGGGGACAGAGAGATTTTGAGAGAGAAAGGAGCGAGGTGATATTTCGGTTGCTCTGTGCGATAGCTATTTTGGTATTCTATTTCTCACTGAGGAGGATAGAACTACATGCAAGATATATATTTCTCATTGAGGAGAATAAGAAATCATTTGTGGAAAATTACATAACATTGAAGGAAGCTCGAATAAAGGATTTAGCTTGCAACCTAGATTCTTCATTGTTTCAAAACAAACCATTGAACACCACAATTCCTTTGCAATAAAATGTTTTCTCCAATTGTTATTAACGTTTAAAAATTTATTTTTAACTCAATTTCTAACAATACTTTTTATTATTATAGAAATAAATTCAAGCCAATTTACTGTTTTGTGCACAGGCTTTTGACAGTGTTAAAAGTTAATATAAGAAAATATTGTTTTCTTTGAGCATAAACAACAAAGTAGACTTTTCACTTCTGGTTTCCAGCATTTACACCTTATAAAGTGGTTACACAGTGATACAATGACGCTAATGAATTATTCTCTCGATGTTTTGTTTAATTTTCACAAATTTTTAAATGATCCTAATGAGTGTACTCTAAGCCTACAAGGTTATTTAGTCCGGTTGCTATCTTAAGTAGAGGACAAAGGGAGGGGGAAAAAAGATGTATTATCCGGTCTATCTGTCGCAAGAACTCCTCCTAAACAGTGAATAGTCTTGACAAGAAATTTGAACATGCCATTCTGGAGACCATTCCTAGATTAATTCTACATTTTCAAAAAAGTTACTTCCTAAGATATTTAATTAAATAACGAAAACTAAGCCAATTTTTGGCGTTTTATTTCAAATTTTCGGAAACAATTTCAGAAAAATATATTCCACGTAGATAATTTACATATCATCTTAAAGAGCAGAAAATTATCTTTTCAATGATTCCAACTTGAATGTCATGTGTTCTTTTCCTTAATAAAATAAACATTTCAAATTTATTTTGTACACAATTTGTAACAATGGTTTCTGTTATTGTAATTAAATTCAAACCAATTTATCGTTTTATCAAAACCTGCATTCCATTATTTTTACCATTGTGAAAATTATGATAAAAATATTGTTTTCTTTGAATGTTAACAGAAAGGAAAAAATTTTATTTAGCTTTTATTTCGTAGCATGTACCTCTTTCAATACGTTTGCACCACAATCCAATGACGTTAATTACTCTCTTCATGCGATGTTTCATTTAATTTTACAAATTTTTAATGATAATAACGAGTGTGTAAAATCCTTCAAGATTGTTGAGCCCACTTCTTACCGGAGGGAGAGGGCATAAGGAGAAAAAGAAAGAACATTATGCGGTTTTTTCCGGTCCGTGACAAAAACACTAAACAGGAGAGAATTGCAGTATGGATAATGGCAATAAAATCCAAGATATGAAAGAGCTTCTGTTGTTGCCATAGCAATGATGGGGAGGGAAAAATGGAGTACGAAGGACTATGAGATTCTTGCCAGGTGGTTCAAACTAAGGAGAGAAAAAGAAGGGCGTTTCACTGCTGGTCCAAAGGGCAAGTGGATTAAAGAAAATCAACGAAAGACACTTCCATGAAATGCTCTTTTATTAAATTGAAAGTGTTTTAAGTACTTGGACTTGAAAAATATTTTTATCCCGAGCAACGCCAGGTATAACAGCTAGTAATAATAATAACAAAAAGCAATCATACACAGAAAAAAATTCAACATTTATTTACACGTTACAGATGTATATGTACTAACTTTCCATTGCTTCAGATTGTGATCGTTTCTAGAATAAAATAGAAATGAAATTAATATCAATAATTTATGTATTTCAAACAACACAAATATGCTGAAGTTTCGCCCCCCCCCCCCAAGAATTGTTAGAACTTTACATATAGTCTAACAGAAATACATCCCTTTTGACAGCAAATAGTTTAAAAAAGGATACATACCTGAAATTTATATAATTTAATATGATTATCTGCACCACCACTGATGATGAATTCTTTTAAAGACCAGTCAACTGCGAAAACTTTGTCTTCATGTCCAGATATATCAAATAAAGGAGTTTTGGGACTGAAACGAAATATACATTCAATATTTGAGAACAAATTATACTTGTTGGGCATTATACAACCCTGTTGATGCACCAAATTCTGACAACCCTACATTACTACTTCATGGTCCACACACGTGATTTCCAGAAAATGGCACCAAGAAACTTCACTAACATGGTTGCAATAATACCCAAATAATATTGAAAATTTTTAAAGCACTTTTTACTTTTGAAATATCAGTCATGCATACAACACTGAGTTAAACATGCCATTATAAAGGAGTTTAGTGAACTGAGCACTGATAAAAGTAAGAATTATAAACCTTTTATTGAACACATGCACACAAAAAAATGAATTTCCATCCATCTCAGCCATACAGCAGATTAAAACACAAACATATATAATCAATTCATCATAATGATTGTTATCTTTAAAATAATCTTTTTGGGATAGGGTGGGTTTCAGATATATATAGTATAAAAGGTTTATATATATGAATTGGAAAATACATCACAAGAGAACCTCTTAAATCGCAAACAATGGTGACATGAAATTTGCCCATGCCCTTCTGGGGTCTATTTCTAAGTGAACTGTGCTATTTTCAACTTTCAAAATTAATTATTTCTTCAGATATTTAATTAAATACCAAAAATTAAGGAAAACTTCAGTATTTTTACTCAGTTTTTCACCAATAGCTTCTGAAAAAATTATCATGAAAATGATTTATGTACCATTTTAAAAAGCAAACAATTATCTTTCCAATGACATTATTTAAGTTGATGATGTTTTGTTTAATTTTCACAAATTTTTGAGAGATCAGTGGGTAATGCCATTCAAGGTTGCAGTTTTCAGTTTCGACTGATGGGAAAAAAGAAGGAACACTACATGATGTTTTCCGGTTGGGCACAGAAACACCAAAAAGAAGGTAATGGTATTTTGGGTCATGGCAATAAAATCCATGAAGTGAAGGAACTTCTGTTGTTGATGTAGCAATGACAGGCAGAGGGAAAATGGAATACCAATGGCTACTAGACTTGTTTCAGGTGGTTCAAATTACTGAGACAAAAAGAAGAGAGGTTTAGAAACTGCATGAAGTGTCGCACAAAAAGGAAGATGGCAAACAAAAATCAATGAATTATGCAGAAGCAAAAAACTGTTTTATTAAAGTTAAAGAAAAGATCTCGAAAGTTAGTGATGATTTTTATAAAACTTCTTTATAACATTTTATATGAAAGTATTTTTTACATTAAAAGTATCAGACATGAAAGTATTTTCACCCTGAGCAATAGTACATATATCAGCTAGTATTAATATAAATATGTAGGGCAATACATATGAAGTTAACCTGCGAGAAATATTGATATATATATTCTACAATGAAAGACTGCGATGGGGAGTACTACCAGCTGACATTCATTCCCAAGCATTTGTAATCACCTACAAAATCTTTAATCAAAGTATGAATATATTTCTAAGATGAATTATCATCATTAAATAAAATTATAGTTCAAACAAGCTTGCTTGGCATTTGGTAAGACACTGTGCTTAAACTTTTGAATGATTGAAATATTAATTTTCACAGCAATAATTTTATTTCATTTGAAGGCTAAAATTTTACAGAAGTATTTGTTAAAACTATATTGTGTAACAAAAATATTATATATTTAGTAAAGAAAACTATATTAATACTTGTTTCCCAAAGTATGAAATTTGGTATTTTAAACGGATTGATCTGAAAACATAGCTGCCCACATATATTACAATAAAAAGTTCTTTTATCATGCAGAAAGATTTTCATATCCAAATAAATGTAATAAAAGGCTTATGAGTCAGCTTTCTAATACATTTTTATAGCTATTTTAATAAAAAAGATTAAGAATTATATTTATTTTTTCAAAAAAGGTTATTTGAAATCTAATGAATAATACCTTCGAGTATCCCATAATTTCACTAGAAAGTCCATTGACCCTGATACAAATTGATATTCATCTACAGGTGACCAAGCTAATGATGTTACCCACAGATTATGAGACGAAAATACAGATTTTACTAATGTGCCATCTGAAATTCAAAACAATACATTAATGAAAAGTACTTACAAAATAATAGTATGATAAATCAGTTTTAACTGAAACCTAATTGAGACATTATGAAGTGGTTAAACACTGAATGATAAGTACCTTTAGCTCTTGGGTCCCACAATCTGACATGCCTGTCAGAAGATCCAGAAACTATAAGCCTTGAAATAGGTGAATAAGACAAGCCCAAAAATGCTTTTGAACCATTCTAGAAAGGATTAATTGGAAAAATAATATATATATAATTATATAGTTTAAACTTTGAATAAAAAAAGTGTAGATTAATGAATAAAATTTTTTAAAAAAGAAATTAGACTGATTTAAAGAGAGAGAGAAAAAAAAAAAAAAAAAAAAAAAATTTAAAAAAAAAATAAAAAACACAAAAAAAAAAAAAAATTTAAAAATAAAAAAAAAAAAAAAAAAAAAAAAAAAAAAAAAAGACACTAAAAGATGATCTTAAGGTTTCTGCAATTAAACTGTCTGTACTTAAACTTGATTGTATAAACAGGGTGAAATATTGAGCTGACACATTTGGTAAATTTTAAATGAAAACTTTTAACATTTCAAATAACAGAATATGTTAGTAAATGGAATAAAACTTTATTAATATGTTTTTAACAGAGATAGATTATGAGCATATAATAAATCAGATATTACCAGCTGATGTTTCAGCCCTCCAAGTTCTACATCCCAGATTCTAAGAGTGCAATCTAAGCTACAAGTAGCTATTTCATTGGTATCTGTCCACTGAACACCACTAATTCCATCAGTATGTCCACTAAGAGTCATTAAAGGTGTCTAGAAATAAAGATTTTTGTGAGTTTTTTTAAATACTTATCTATTCATTTGTGTCAAAGTAATTCTCTTCACAGATATTTTGCAAAATTGCGAAGAAACAAAATATTATAAGGGAAAATAGGTTTCATTTGAAGTTATATCAAGAAGTTCTTTACAAAAAAGAGTTAAGTCAAAATACTAGAAGCTTAGTTATTTCACAAAAGTTGATATATATCTAGACAACTGTGTGGCATGAAATGTATACTTAAATACAGAAATAGCATCAAAAGTATTCAATAAAAAAATATTGTAGATGATTTTATTAAAATTTTTTAAGAAAATGAGTTAAGCATTAACATTTTTTTTAGCTATCAAATATTAATACTTGATTATTGACTTAAACCTCCCAAAATTCTCAAGCATTTTAAAGAAATTATGATTATTGAATTATGTTTCTATTCATTACTCTTTCAATTGTTCAATAAATTAGTTTCCTTCTTCATTTTTTTTTAAAATTAAAGCATACTTTTAAATATATAAAACATGTTCATTATTTATGCTTTTATCAGGAATTAAATAATATTCTACAAAGCAATATTTTAATATTATCCACAACATAAAATTTTAAAACTGAAACCTGCAAAATTCTGTCATAACTAACTTTTATTTTATTGTTTGTGAGTAATATTCTTTATTTTACTTAAAAACTAAGTAATATAAGCCTTTGAAGAGGAAATTTAATAAATTTATTTAGAGAACTCAAGTGTTCTTTCCCCATCATCTTCATCCAGTCTGGAAGACAACACTGATTATAGTTTTATAATAGTGGTGGAAAAGAAAAGCTAGCGATTATGTTTGTAATTAAAACAATAAAAAACAATTAACATTTAAAGTTACAAGTGTGCAATTTTTATCTTAAATAATAACCGTAAAATAGCATTACCTTCACTTTTGTTTTGAGATGATCTGATTTAAAACGTTTCTTATCATCATCACCTCCAGCATTCTCCGTTTCATTATCTTTGAAGGGGAAAACAAAAGGAATAACAACATTTAACAATAATATAATAACACATATTCAGATATACATTTCAAGAATTTTAAGTTCAGTAAGAATTACCTTATACTACACATAAAATTCTCAATTTAATTTAAAGTAAGGACTGAATTATCTATTTAAATAATGAATAAAATATTATAAGATGAAAATCATAAAAATAATTTAATTTGGGGAGGGGAGCAAAAGTTTTTTGATTTGGCAGTTTTGATTGGCTAATACATATTAAGCATTTAACATCAAAATCCCTATTTGCTTTAAGGACTTTTATTTTGTACCAATGAGGTGACACATCAGCAACCATATTAGGGTCATTCCATGTCAAGTGATCCAGAGCTGGCTGCTTGACCATTTTATAATCAAATGAAATTTTGTATGTTGATTCCTACATGATTAGAGAGTCCAAAAAGACCAATTTTAATTTAAAAAAAAAATCTTTTTCTGAATTCCGATGGCAGCCATTTTTGTTTTACAAAACATGATGATTTTTGCATTTCTAGGGGTTTGCGTTAACTTATATTACTCGGAACTGGTGAACCCGAAGTTGATGAAACAAAAACCAGTTTATTCAGGAAGATACAGCCTTTATTATCTCCAGTACACATTTAAGGAAGATTGTATCCCTAATAGCAAAAATCAGCTTAAAAGTTTGACTTTAAAAATGACAAATTTTCAATTTTTGAAGGCATATAATTCCCAAAAGGAATCTATTCTCCATATTACTTTTTTGGGGATGTGTAGCTACCTTAATGTACTGTATTTACAAAAAATTTCAACCCTGAGATTTGCTTCTTTTAAGAGTTATGAGCTTTCAAAATCCGAAAATTAAAAAAAAAAAAAAAAAAATCCAAATTTGGACACCTTATATCTTTGTTGGGGCAAAGTATAAAAATCTGAAATTTTTACAGATAAACCCTCTATAGTGTATTATATTGCTGTAAAAAATTCATGTTTGATATTTACCTATAAATGAAGTTAGACGACTTTTAAAAGTCCCATAAAAAACGTATTTTTT
The DNA here is from genome assembly GCA_013235015.1 of Araneus ventricosus. Classification (NCBI taxonomy): domain Eukaryota; kingdom Metazoa; phylum Arthropoda; class Arachnida; order Araneae; family Araneidae; genus Araneus; species Araneus ventricosus. Next base: position 9,124 of record BGPR01028697.1, on the reverse strand, counting down.
GCCAAAAATGGCGGAGCATAAATTTGACTAAGTATTATTTTTATCATTAATAAATTGCAATACGATATAACTAATATTACCTATTACATATAAACTTACCTTTTTTACATGAAGTAGCTTGTGCACACTTTAAATGTATAATGAAGTTGAAAATGTTTCATGGTCACTTTAGGTTCACAGTATAATTGAGGCTTCTCTATTAGGGTGGGCCGAAAAATTCAACTTTTATTTTTTGAAGTCATAATACCGCGGAAAAGTTGCGAATTGGGGAGACTAAAAAGGGGTGAAAAAAAAAAATCGGTTTATATCTTCCGGTCGCGCATGTGCTCTAAAGTTTGACGAAATTTGGAAAAATTCACATTTTTATGATAATTTTTAACATTTTTGAATTGGCCTCGTCCCGAATGTAATAGCTCGAATTCTTATGTATTAGAATCACAGAAAATAATGTTTAAATATTATTTAAATCCATCAACATCTTCCAGTTGTGCACTGCCTTCAAATTTAATGAAATTTTGAAAAAAAATGTACAAATAAAGGTAGATCATAGTTCAAGGGGGAAAAAATACTAACACTCATCTGGTGTTTCTTTTTTGTTTGTTTTGATTTCTTTATTGAATACAAGTTTAAAAACAAATTATTTTACACCATTCGTAATAACTGATTTTTTTATATTTTTTTTTATTGAAAAAACTAAGTTTTGGTGTGAAGAGTCTTAAGTCCAAGAAAATCATGTTGAACATCCTTCAAATCCGTTTTCACTCATTCTTAGCTGAAGGTACTTTGAAATCTGATTTCCGGCATCTGTTTCAAAACCTAGACAGTAAATCAACGGTTCTGAAACCTTTGAGAGGGCCATTCGTTGTTATCAAGTTAGGCATGGTTGACCTTGACAGTAGAGTTGTTCTGATAAAGCCATCTGAAGACTCAGCTCCGCAAACTTTTCCCGAGGCTTCTGTTACGAGTTTCACACATCCTTCAACTGCATGTGTGTGAACTGGGAATATCTTGAATGTTATATCCCAATTAGGGACCAAGTCACTTCGAATATATGATTTAATCTCATTGTCACTGCTATCTTTTAATAATGGGGGAGAAGATAAATCAAAGTCCATCTAGTTAATTATTTCCGAGTAGTCTTGAGCCTTGAAATTGAGTTTTGGTGGCATGAATGTTCTGATAGTTGTTCTCTTTTGATCTAACTGTCTCGCCTTTAGAATTCAACGAAGTCTAAGCTCTCTTATGTGTTTTGTAATATCTTGTGTCATGGCTAACATTAAATGTTCTGGATGAGCAAAAAAGCCATTTCGTTTGATCACAGGGTCGACAATATTACGTAGATCTTCAGGCAGGTACCTTTAAGATTGTATTGATTGGTTCACAAGTTTTGGTCCCTCTGTCAAGTATTTACTTGTTTTAATACTAAACCACATTGGCATGAACTATTTCTTGAAGTTCAGATGTGGGACTTTCTTCACCTAAGTGCAATCTGAGAGTTCTATTTGCTGTTGTCAACCACCTAGAGTGTGACAAGGGACCAGGATCTCGTACAGACAAATCCTCTTTACCATTTCCCGACTTCATTGTCAAGGAAATATTGAGATATTGCTAATCTTTATTTAGTATATTTCTGTCTATTGTGGGGATCTAACAGTCGATACTCTTGAAGCCAATCACTGGATGTTCACCACTTAGCTATTCACCGATTGGCCCTCTCAAAGATGTCGGACTCAATGATTTATCGTCTAGGTTTTGAAACAGATGCCGGAAATCAGATTTCAAAGTACCTTCAGCTAAAAATGAGTGAAAACAGAGATGTTCAATTGTTCAACATGATTTTCTTGGACTTACAACTCTTCACACCAAAGCTTAGTTCTTTCAATAAAAAAAATCTGTTATTAATAATGGTCTAAAATAATTTGTTTTTAAACTTGTATTCAATAAAGAAAACAAAACAAAAAAAAACAAAAAAAAAAAAAACACCAGATAAGTGCTAGTATTTTTTTTCCCCCTTGAACTGTGATCTACCTTTATTTGCACATTTTTTTTCCAAAATTTCATTAAATTTGAAGGCAGTGCATGACTAGAAGATGTTGATGGATTTAAATAATATTTAAACATTATTTTCTGTGGTTCTAATACATAAGAATTCGAGCTATTACATTCGGGAAGATGCCAATTTAAAAATGTTAAAAATTATCGTAAAAATGTGAATTTTTCCAAATTTCGTCAAACTTTAGATCACATGCACGACCAGAAGATATAAATCGATTTTATTTATTTTTTTTATCCCTTTTTAGTCTCCCCAATTCGCAACTTTTCCGTGGTATTACGACTTGAAAAAAAGAAAAAAATTACATTTTTTCGGCCCACCCTATTCTCTATTTTATAACACAGTTTTTACTATGGTTACCATTGTTAAAACATTTTACAATTTCAAGTAAAAGTAGTGATATATTATTTACAACTAACACATCACAAAAGTGTTGATATACTATACACTTGAGTTATGTTTATCGTTTTACCTTTATTTGTATTAAGAAGTTTAGATATTTCTTCACTTAGTTTTGGGGAAATGCTATGTGTCCTTCCAGTAGTTGTTGTGTTTCTAAGGCACTTTAGTTTCCTTAAAACATTGTTCATGGGCACCCAAGAGTCGGGTCTTTCTCCTTTTTCTTAAAAGCTGTCCTTGGTCCGGCGGGGTGATAAAATGTTTCAAGCACATCTTTATTTATATGACAAATGTCATTCACCTCTGCCAGTCACCACTGACCATCATATACGCATGCAATAGAATCTCTTGTGTGATTTGTTATTTGTACAGCTTTTGTAGTGGAATGAATTTCATATTCCGTAGTTTGTGAAGTAATGAAGCACTTCAAGTTACTCTCTGACACAGGAACAAAGCAATGGAAACTCCTTGTACCAGTAATTGCCACAGAGTTTTCAAATCGGTCAAAAAGTTTATTGTTATGATGTTGAATGATTTCTTCATCTTTTATGTAAGTGAAGGTGATTCCTTTTAAACGTTCTTATCAAAATTTAAACATCTCTGCTGGTGTCAATATTTGGTTAGTGTATGGTGGCTGGAGACTTGCTTTGGTTTGTTGAAGTCTATCACATAAGTTTGTGAACAGGCCTGAACATCCACACATTTTTGTTGAATAAGTATATTAGGCCTACTGCATTTTAAGAGATTATCTTATAAAAAGAAACATGACATAATATAATGTAACAGAATAAATACAATACTTAACAGAATGAATACCAAGTAAAATTAATGCACCAAATGGTGCATTAATTTGAATTGTAATTTTAATTATAAATGTGGGATTATGTTCGATTAAACAGAATGCCCACGGAGGGGTTACCTTTAAGGGGTAAGTGGATCGGAATTAAGTCTAGGGGATTTATTAGTTTCAGTCACATTAAATTTAAAACTAAATATTATATGAAATAAACGAAGAGACTTCAATTTAAATATAAAACATTTATTTAAGAACTACAGGGAGAATTTTACAGGGGGGAAATATGCACAAAAGAAAAATAACAAAGAGTTAAACAATTGACATGAAGTCATATTTACTGGAGCTAGATTGCTGTTGAGATAGACATTAATGGGTTAAAAGTAATTAACTGTATTAGAGATAGCCAGAAGGAAAAGTTAAATGGGATATAGTTACTGAAACATGGTGATCAGGTGACTTAACTGCGCCAAAACAGAATAGCCTACATTCTAGTGAAAGGAGGCATTATGAGAGGGTTGCCGATCTGCCTGCCTCTCAAAGCGTGCTCCTTGATTTTGTGAGGAAAAAGAGGGTGCCGTTCATGATGTATCATGACCAGGACTCTTGGCTCCATCTATTGCAATAATAATCTAGCTCTGACAATTCTGATTTACGTGGCTATTAAATTATGCTTATTGGTAATATCCTACATAAATATTACTTGAGGTCATATTATAATTTATTGATAATAAAAATAATATTTAGTCAAATTAATGCTCCGTCATTTTTGGCAATAAATATGTTTTTTATGGAATTTTTAAAGTCCTCTAACTTGACTTGCAGATAATTATCAAACATGAAAGTTGACACTATAGAGGGTTTATCTGAAAAACTTTCAGATTTAAAAACTAGTAATATAATTTACCAACAAAAATATAGGGTGTCAAAATTTGGATTTTTTTTTAAATTTTCAGATTTTGAAAGCCCGTAACTCTTAAAAGAAGCAAATCTCAGGGTTGAAATTTTTTGAAAATACAGTACATTAAGGTAGCTACACATCCTCCAAAAAGAACAGATTCCCCCTATGGAGAATAGATTCCTTTTGGGAATTATATGACTTCAAAAATTGAAAAATTGTCATTTTTAAAGTCAAACTTTTAAGCTGATGTTTGCTATTAAGGATACAATTTTCCTTAAATGTGTACTGAAGATAATAAAGGCTGTATCTTCCTGAACAAACTGGTTTTTGTTTCATCAACTTAGGGTTCCGAGTAATATAAGTTAACGCAAACCCCTACAATTCAGCATTTTTGTAAAACAAAAATGACTGCCATTGGAATTCAGAAAAAGATTTTAAAAATAATAATAATAAAATTAGTCTTTTTGGACTCACAAATCATGTAGAAATCAAAATGGTCAAGCAAACAATTATTTTTTTTCTGGATCACTTGACATGGAATGATCCATTAGCAATTTTGGAAATAAACGGCATGGATTTTTCTTTTGCTTAAATGATTTATACTTTTCTTCCCAGAGAGGACTAATGATGAGAAGTCAATTTTATATATTAGATCTGAAACTAAAAATACACAGGTAAGTAACTGGATAAAAAGTTTACTAATCTGTAAATCTGGAGTTCTATTTTTTGAGAGTTGAAGCAAACATGCTGTAAAAAATTAACAACAGGAAAGTTCACTGCCAGCAAATGAACAAACTGAAATGTTTAAATACCCCTGAAAAACAACAGCCAGGCAATTAAAGAGACCTTCAATATCTCAAAATTAAAAAAGAATGTAATTAGCTGATTCTCTGTCATCCACTGTATTTACTGGACACTTCCCTTTACAATTATAATTTCTTTCACTTACTTTTAAGGTTTTTTAACTTTAAAGTATTCATTTAAAGTTCACAATAAACTTAGAATGGATCTTTAAAATCATGGATATTTGACAGATGTATAAGGTGTGAAGAGTGGATCACTCACATAATTTTTTTTTTTAAAGTCACATTTAAGTCTTCATTTCATTGAATGATTCTTCCAAAATTCACATGAAATATTTAAGTACTAAACAAACATACCTGCAGACCATATCTTTAACATCTGGTCATAAGAGCCTGTAGCAAACTGTAATATAAAAAGAAATAAAAATCTAAGAATACATTGGTGAAGAAACATAGCACAAACTACAAGAGGAGTAAAATTTAACCAAGCAAGTGTCATAAACAAGAGAACAAATTGCTCAATGAACAGTCTATTTTAAAAAATTCCAGAAAATAAATTTATTTTTAACTCAGAAGTTATTTTTATTTTAGAAATAAAATGCAATTAAACAAAAGAAAAAAAAAGGGAAGAATTCGAACATTAAAACATCTGAATTTACCCTGTTTGTACTTGCACTAACATCAACACAATCTACACTCCTGGCATGGCCTTTACAGACATGTATACAATCTACAGCATTTGAACATTCATTCCATTGCCATAATATAGCTGTTTCATCATGAGAAGTACTTATAAAAGTGTATTCATCATTTTCTACAAAAAGAAGAAATTATATTGTTTAAGCAAAATGTTCTCAAAAATTTACCAAATTTAAATCATTCAATTAAATACAACATAATGAGCTGTTTTTATTTGGAATTCACATTCAGTGAATTAAAATGTATAGCCATATTCATTGAAAGATTCATTCATGTGTTCCATATTGTTACAAAGCTATAAAGTTGTTTCCCTGAGATGCTAATCTTGGTGATAACTTTGGCGACAAAAGGAATTTTCTAGAAAGACCTCAAACTGTCAACCTATTTCTACTAGCTTCATGAACTTTCTGGAGATTGCATCACTTCCTATGTAATGAAGTCACTTCTTGTTGAAAAAGTATAAAAGCAAGCTCTCAAGCCAAGAAGAGTTGGTTGGATTTTGATCAGCAAGCAAGCTGGTGAGCTAACAAGAAGCCTTTGAGAGCTGTGTTGAGATTTAATGGTAATCTCTGTTGTGAATTTTTACAAGTGCTATTTTAATACTTGTGCTACATTTCTTTGCTTAGAATATTTGTAAAATAAAGAACTTTACTTTTTAAAATCCTGCTTATTGTCTGCATTCATGTACACCCACAAGTCGATTTTGTCACATTTGGTGTCAGAAGCTGGATATTTTGATTTTCCTGTGAATGCCAGAGACCAGACCTTTGACCAGATCTATGGATAAACAATTTGAAAAGCTGTTTGCCATGATGGAAGATTTGAGGGTTGCACAAGCCGGATTGGAACAGAAAATGGAACAGGAAGAGATGCGATCCGGACAAGAGCGAATGGAGAAAGGACAAGAAGAAATGAAAGGAATGATTGACGAAGTAAAGGGCAAGGAAGACTGATGAAGTAGAGGAAAAATTTCAAATGAAGATTGAGGAAGTGGAGCACAAAGTTCAAGGGAAGATTGGTGACATTGAGAGGAGGCTCAGTAAACTTGAGGATAGACCATTCAGTTTCTCAGCAAGTCCAGAATTCATGAATACCAGACCGACAAAAAATCCTTGACATATTACGTACAAACATCATGGACAATCTTTAAGGCTCAGTTTGACGTTGTGAGCGCTACAAATGGATGGACGGATTTTGTGAAAGCCAGTCAACTTGTCGCTCCGAGGATCAGAAGCAGGGGTTCTTCAAGGAATTCCAGCTAATAAGTTGACAGATTTAACGACCATCGAGAAAGCTTTGGAATCCAGATTTGGAGACAGCCACCTAATGCAATTTTATAGAACTGAACTAAAGACAAGACGACAGAAGCTGGAAGAAAGTCTTCAAGTATAGGCCGCTGATGTGAAATGACTAATAAGCCTGGCGTATGCTAAGTGCCCTTTAGATATTCGGGAGAGCTTAGCGGTCCAGTTCTTCGTTGATGCCATCAGAGACAAAGAAACGCAACTTTCAACAAGGTTAATGGATTTTACGGATTTGAAATCGGCCTTGGCATATAGCATGAAATTTGAGTCTGCAGAAACTGCTTCGAAGACCTTGTACTGTATTGCATGATGAATTAACAGACTTTTTATAAAAACAACACTTTTATTTTAACATATATTTCACCAAAAACCGTTCATTTGTTGGAACTATATACATCTGTCGTTACATTTCGATCTCTCTAAAATACAATTTTTAATTCTTAAACAGGGTTCGTACACCTTTCCTTAAAAGAAAATCAAGGACTATCAAGGACTTTTAAGGACTAAAAAAACCAAAAAATAAGGACCTCTAAATTGAATAAACTTAACGAATTGTCGCAACGCATTTTTAAATAAAATGTCTCATTTTTGCAAATTCAACCTATTAGATGATAAATTACATAGAAGATACATTACAAATTTAACACAACAAAACTCCTAAAAATATGAGTTAATATATTGATGAAAAAAAAACCCATGAAACTGGTAATCAAATTAAATATCTTTTAATTCCAAACTTTTTTCATTCAATTTTACATCCAAGGTATTTATTTTAATTTCTTTTTCAGAAATTGTTTTTCTTAGTTCGTGCGATTGAATAAATAAATTTATGCCCTTTGACTTTTCAGCCTCCTTAGCTAAATCATTTGCTTTCTCATTTGTTTGGTGTAGGTTCGTCTGGAGGAACATTTTCTTTTGTTTTAAAAATTCTATTTCCGCCTCTAAAGCTTTTCGTTTCAGTTGTTTTATTTCAGTCTTTTTTTTTGGATCTTTCACTTTCTAAATACTGCATGTATTTTGCTCTAGCTGAGGTGGCAGCCGTCCTCATTTCTTTAGTAATTTTTAAATCATACATAGCCCCAGACAGTTTAATAAATTCATGATTTAGACGCTGGAAAATATATGAAGCATCTTTCAAATTTTCTATTTCCAGGGCCTTGTTCACCGAAAAACCTCATTGTCCATGTGACAGTTTTAATACCATTTTGATAATTTTCCAAACTTTTTCATAATGATTATTGTTAAAATAAGTTTGTAAAAAAGTAACAAGGGAATAACTTTTTGGATTGAAAGAAGTAAATTCAAATGAATTTGGCTTTACAATATTTAACAGAAAATCTGTATAGAGTAACAAAATTTCGTCCAAATCTTTTTCCAAAATACGTTTATTTTGCGACAACACAATCAATACTTTTTTCATTTTTTCCTGTGCTTTTTCGGGATATCCAGCCATTACTCGTGGATCAATGCAAATCGCAGGTCTTACTAGTGCGTAATTCACAGAACATTTCTGCATGAAATGTTTTATCATTGTTATGATGTTTTTCCGACTATCCTGTCTGAGTGTGAAAACATCCTTGTCTGCTAATTCCTTATTTTTTATCTTTTCTTTTATTAGTTGCTCTGCAGCAAATCCTAAATACGCTTAACTTTTATCATTATACAAGTTTGGGTCACTGAAGTTGAATTTGCATAAAGTCTCAGGTTTCTGAATTCTTTCATTCTCTGGTTTCAAAATTTGAAATGTTGAGTGCAATCATTAACAAGTTTTAAAAACATCACTGGCAAAAAATGGAAGTAAAGGTTTATCACTTTGATACTGTTCTAGAAATGGTAACAGCACTTTTGACAATCATTCCTATGGAACCATGGACCAATAAAGGCCATCTGTAACTCCTTCCTTATTTCCCAAAGTGTATGGGATGGATATGTATTCGTGGAACGCAAGCAGTGTCGACCCCCCACCCCATTCCGCGAGAGCCACGTCGACCGAGATTAGAGCCGCCGAGAAGGAGGAATTAGAAAAACGATAATCGGTGAAATTTTAAATTTTTTAATAATGGCAGAATAAAAAGTAAGGACTTCCAAGGACTTTTTAAAAATGGGACATAAAAATAAGGATTTGTAAGGACTTTTAAGGACTAAATGTAAAAGTAAGGACTTTTAAGGACT
>BGPR01028696.1:0-15199 GCA_013235015.1 Araneus ventricosus | reverse complement strand
ATATATATATATATATATGTATAACGCTTTTTCCCATGTTATCATGTGAACACGATAACTGGAGTAATTTTGATGTATATTTAACCAGCATGGGATATGTTGAAAGGTATGTTGAAAATCTCGGTCGAGTTCGTAGATGGGCTATCCAGCTCAAAGGGGGTGGAAATGGTGGGGGGTGGAAATATTCATTTTCCCATAATTCCTTTACAATTGAAAATAGAAAGAAAATTCAAATTAGGCGAATTATTGCCTTATCATAACGAACAATTTTTGCATTTACACTTTTTCGATAGCTACAATTGCTTAGAAGTTATGAGCTAAAAAGTGATTTTCCCACCCTTCCCCTCCTCTCCCCCTAACTTAAAATACGTTTTATCCTATGCATGTTACCCTTGTTAGAAAGATCTCGTCATTTGCAATCGCTTCCACCCGCTTTCATTCTTGTAGCTCTAATCCCTATGAGAATAGAGGGCGAAATATTCTTTTCCTTATTATTAGTAGAGACGTATATATATATAACGCTTTTGCCCATGTTATCTTGTGAACACGATAACTACAGTATTTTGGTTAGATTTTAATCGGCGAGGGATATGTTGTAAGTTCGGAGAAAATATCGACCGAGTTTGTAGATGGGCTAACCAGCTAAAAGGCGGTGGAAATGGTGGGGGACTGAAAATTTCATTTTCCCATAATTCCTTTACGATTGAAGATAGAATGAAAACTCAAAATAGGCGAATTATTGCCTCTTTATAATAAACAACTTTTGTATTGAAACTTTTTGATAGCTATAATTTTTTAGAAGTTATGAGCTAAAATGCCACTTCCAATCCTCCATTTTATCATTTTCCCATAGCTCTGTTACGAATAAAGATAGGTAAAAAAAATTCAACTAGGCGAATTATCACCTTATAAGAACGAACAAATTTTATATTAAATGTTTTTGCCAGATGAAATTACTTAGAAGTTACTGGGGAAGAATTACTTTGGAATTGAAAAGCGATATTCAATTCCCCAGGCCCCTCAATTTGTCATTTCCCCATTACTCTGTTACGATTGAAGATAGAAAGAAACTTTCAATTAGAGGAATTATCACATAATCATAAAGAACTACTTTTGTACTAAAAGTTTTTCGACAGCTACAATTGCTTAGAAGTTATGAGTTCCCATCAGTCTCATTTACTTCCACTTTTTTATACGGTAAACAAGTTGATATACCTGGCTTTGCTCCGGATTAAAATGTCTTCATGTTTAATATTTTTTATGTAAAAATTACTATTGTATAAATATTATAATACACAATTTCCTTTTCTGATCTGAAACGTTTTTATTTAAAATGAGAATATCAATTGAAACAGACGATTTTTAAAAACAGCCGTTTTCTCCATACATTATTATTTGTTATATAGGTACTTTAAATTTCGTTAACAATTACTAAAGTAAAAGAAAGGTTTCAATGTGTGTGTGAATATTTTATTATATTATTCATTAATTTAAAGAATGAAAATATATCTATCATTATTAGGTCAAGATATAAATGGCAAATAGTCTACTTTTAAAATTTTCTTTTAGCATTAGTCCAGAATTCTGTGAATGTATTCTGGCAACTATATATATATTCGTATTATTCTTGTTTTTCAACAATAAAGAATATTGTTACGAATTCAGTATAAAGTTAATTTTGAAAAAAGATAAAAATGAGAGAAACTAATTGTATGGAAATGAAATTTTTGTCACTGAAATGCAAATTTTACTTAAAATATAATAAGGTGTAAAAATAGTTTCGTGAGATAATGATTTCCAAAGATATAGCGGAAAAAAGCCTTGTTTAATTTTTAATTAACAGAAATTGTAAGTAACTTCTGGGCTTTGAAAAGTTAAGGTGAACTTTCTCTTGTCTTAAATAAAAAGTGTGCAAAGTCTGGTTGAAATCAGTCCAGTGGTTTAGGATGAGATGTGGAGCATACATACAGACACAATAACTTTTATTTAAATTAAGATAATTATTAGATCATTGCAAGATTAAGATTACTGGCATATACTATGAGCCATGAAAAAGGTTTTAGTGAAGATATCGTCACAATTAACTAAATATTTAATTTTATTTAAGTAAATAGTTAATTTTAGTTAATCAAACAGTTAATTTTAATAGTTAATTTGACAGATTAATTTAATTTCATATTTAACTAAACATGGCTGCACCAAGATTTGTTTAATAAATTTAATATAAAATAGCCAAAAAAGATAGATATATAAGATTCCCTTAATCCTTTTTTATATTGAAAAATATCTCATTAATTTAAAATTGTTTTGGGGTTTTCTGCCTGAGGATTTGCTTTTAACTGTCGATGGAGATTTAAATTTCCTGTTCAAAATGGCTGCACTGATATCCTATGCTTTAAACACACTCACTAAATTTTGGAACTCACAAAGTTTAATAATTTTTATTCTTTCATGTGTTAAGAATTTAGTGACTATTATCTCTGTAACCAGGGAGTTCTCTAAATGAGCCCATTCTAATAATGTTTAAATGTTTCATGTCATGTGATTTTACCATATGACAAAGTAATGTTTGCATAATTTTATGGTAACCTAGATTAAATAAACTAATCTAGAGTCGTTCTTCATTCGTATCAAGTGTCAATTTCTTGCTACTGCTTAAGATAGGCTGGCTTAATGTTATCTAGGGGATATTTGCGCTGCTGGGATATTTATTCCTTTATGATTCCTACGTGGTGAATGATTATGTGTTGGGATATATAAAAAAAAATTTGACCAATTTACTAACCAATAAATCTAGCATAAACTTTAGAATGAAAAATGGAATGATAAAACCTTGATATACTAAAAAATTATATGTCATGAAAGCAGAATCAAACGTAAATATTGCAATGTGTAGAAACAATAAAGTCATTGGCTATGTCTGTATTGATCAATATGTAATATTTCATTACTTTCGTAAACATTAACATAAAGGAATATGATTTATGTAAGTTTAAACATTAACATAATAATAAAATTTATTAAATTAATTTTATTCTTAAAGGTTAGAACAAATTAACCTTTGCCTTCAAGCTTGCCGAAAAGGGATTTTTTTTATTGAATCAGTTAAAAAAATTCTCTATTGCAAAAAGTATGAAACATTTTCGGTATAACCCAAAAATCTATAATGCAGAATGATTTCACTTGCATATTTTTTTATAATCAAGAAACTTTGTATGGTGTGTGTGTATTGTAATGTCGCCTTTACTTTGTAAGCTGAATTTTTATTTTCAATAAATCTTTCTGCATATGCCAGTTCAACTGATAGGAAACCTTCATGGTTCCGAGTTCTGGGGCATACTGCGGCGAAAAGAAAAGTATGTGTACAACTGCACTCATCCAAGAAAGAGCCTGTGCTCTGTTTCCAATGGACACATTTCACGGGGGTCAGGACAACTTAATGGGAGCAAGGACAAATGTGAGGTCAATCATGTCTTCCTCCGGGAGCACGGTATGCACTTCCCTTCACTAATACCCCTTCAACTGACGGGTTATCCTTCGGGTTCCGATCTCGGGACTATATAGTGGTGTTAACGCTAATGTGAAATAGATTCTTTATAACAGAGTTTTCCCAACTTTTCGAGGGCCTGCGATGTTCTAGTGGTAAGATCCAGAGGATTCCAGGTTCCAAACTCGATTCCGCTGAAGATTTACTGTGTATGTGGGCCTTCTGCTCGTTAAATTGGGACATTAATTTTACTAAACTAAATTAACTAAACCCCTACTTTTCGATTCTTGGTACCCTTACTGAATCCGAAATTACCCAGGTCGCTTTTTCTAAACTCCATGAATTACTTAACATCAATTGAAATAAAAAATATTTAGATTAGGTGGAGAAATGAATAAAATTCATTTTTGTGCATTAAAAATTCATCGAACAGATTTTAATAAAAATATAATGAAGGGTAAATAATTTTATTGATCTCTACGTATTTTCTCAAATAGCGCTATTAAACTGGCAGAGCTACGCACATTTCCTTTTCCAAATTGATTTTTGCGCGATGAACTTTAGGACGGAAACTGCCAAAAACTCAACTTCACACAAATTAGAAATAGCAAATGGAATATAAATTCTCTGAGATTCAGAACTTAGGAGTGGATGTTCATCTTTTACTGACAATCAAATTCAGTTAATGGATAATGAATTCATACATTTTCCCCATGTAATTGCCTACATTACTGAAAAATCAAAGCGTACTACGAAAACCATTGCTAGTAACCAATATTCGATGCTTTAGTCCGGACCTCTGGTTATAGAATTTTAGCATACTAAACAGTATTGAGAAGTCGAAAACTGAACGGTCCATTTTGAGAGTAGCCGGCTACTACCGGACTAGTAAATTTTAGTAATATTTACGTCCCGTTTGAAGCAACATGAGAGCTAATTTAAAACAAACCTCGCTAATTTTGAATCGAGGTCAGAAAACGAAGACAACACTTGAGCCGACCCTCTTCTCGAATCTTCGGCATCACACTAGAGGACGTTTTTTGAACACAAGCAGAAGAACACGATGAACGTGAAATATGTCTATTTATAAGGTGTTTCTTCGGCGAAATCGGCTTTTGAACCTGGATTCCTCCGAGTTCAATGCCGAGGCCACCACCACCACCCCAGTCTTCTATCGCATACAGCCATGCTCATCTATTCATATGCGACCAGAAAGTATGCGACTTCAAATGGTGCTCATGCAAACCACTTATTTACTATTTTGTAACAACCACGCTTGACGACTCGCCCTTTCATACTGAATTAAAATGGAAATAAAATGTCGCGATATGTCTTCACTATAAGGAAATCAAGGCTCTTCAAGACGCCGTCCTTGGCACACTTTAGAAACTGTCGTCTTAAAGTGCGATGATTAATTTTGGGAAAATAATGTGCATTAGGATTTTTTCTGTTACCTAAAACACACATATCTCAAGATTTGCGTTTGGGAAATAGTGTTCCATTGCGTAAATAAACCGTGCATTTGATATGCAAGGTGTACGAAAAGTGTATTTAAATTTTTCAAAAATGATTGAAATAAAACTAACAAAGACATACAATTCGAGCATTTTCATCCAACAAATAAATATTTTTCTTAATTGAAGCAAAATTGAATGCCACCAGGTCATTGATATTCTCATTCTTGTTTCAATATAGCTTCCCCACAGCTTTAACAAATTTTAATCCGTAACGCATGTATAAAATTAAATTCACACTACATAACAATCGAAATCCACCATTTACCCCAATACATAACTTAGTTAAATCACAGGAAACAAAAAATTGTTGATTCTTCAGTGCCTCATAGAACCAAGTTGATTATCTCTTCCGACTTGATGTGCTGCCGGCCATTAATAGTGCTAGCGTTGAATGTTCTATACATAACCCTCCCCCCAAGAACCCCCCCCCACCTTTGTAACTTTCTTCCTGAAATACAAGGGACAGTGAGTGCAAACTTTTGATTTTTTGGAATAGTTTCTAAAAGTGTAAAAGAACTTTTCGTACACACTATATTTAAAATGTAAATAATGCTCAAATCATAGATGGCGCCACAATTATGAAATTACCAATTAAAATTCAAATAATAATAATAACGAGTTCTCAGATAGTTTTAGACTGAGAAAAGCTTAGTATGTTTTCGACAACTGTAAGCTGAAGATAAATACCATGCTGTAATGAGTCCACACATATGTCCCATAAAGAAATATTTTTTCTTCCTCTTTTACATTAAATACGGTTTCGTTGCTTTTAAAAACTGATTTTTACCTTATTTTATGATTTTTGTTCTTGCTTATTTTATTTTGATTTAAAACAAAAGAAAGAGAATATTTACCTGCGCTTAAAAAAAGTAAAAATGAATGATCAGGACATCTGTAAGGAGAGATCGTCAAATGTCGTATACTTTCAGCTTTATGAAGAGGGAAAGAAATGGACTTGTAGACGTCTAGGAGCACATCAGCAATCTGGTAGTATTTTAAAACTCTTTGCAGTGCTTTCGATGTATCATATTTGGATACCCTCAGGAAACTTAACAGAAAACCTTCATCCAAACATGCCTCAATATCCTTTAAATCTTAAATCAATGAATAGTATTAGGATTTACAAAGAAGAAAAATTCATTTAATATATCAAGATTTCTTGAATAAAAACGCACAAGAAATGAAAACGGTGAACATGTCGTGGTTGATTTCTTCAATCCCAAACACTTAATAAAATCGAATTTCTAATACCTAGTTTAGAGATACTAGAAGAATGCAACTGTAGAATTTTCCATATAAGGTCAAATAACTGTTATCTCAATTTTAACTCCATAACGACGCCTCGTCGGTTCTCTGGCAGTTCGATGACTTTCGTGTAAACACAATGGCCGACCTGCTCCAACGAATGATTAATTTGAAGGGAGACGGGCTCTCAAAGAAAATAATGGAGATAAATGCTTTGGTGATAAGGGCCGATTACCACCGACATTTTTCTCCTTCAGTTTATCTCTATTACATTTCGATTTAAAACTAGAAGTGGACACCGCTCAATTAACATTTAAAAAACACAGAGTATTTATTTACGACATTTTCCTAGATTCGGAACCGATTTCTGCTCTGAATTACAGAGTAGTATAAAAAGTCTTTTAGATGTATAATATCTCCGTGGATAGTTTGATTCCTGATCCCAAAATCCGTATAATAATGAGTGGGTATATTTCTAATGAAGAAAGGCAAGCAGTGGACCCCTTCCCAGTGACGATATGAATTTCCTGAAAGGGGGGGAGGAAGGACTTTCCCGTTTTGTCGTAAAATTCGTCGTTTTGTCAGGATCTTTGAGATTTTTAGTAATTCTTAATCTCGGCATTCTTAAAAATTTTGAATCGAATCTGCCAGAAGGAAGACTGTACGTTCGTCTGTATTTCCTTGTGTATGTAAACACGATAATTCAAAAACACAACGCGCAAGACAAATGATGTCGTCTTGACACAAAAATTGTAGATAAGTGTCAAATTTTCAACCAATCGGTCAACGTGAAGAGATACAAAGCGCATCATCCATTCTCTCAATGCACTACAAAGCTGAAGACAACGCGTGTCGTGTTATACTCTTGAGACCCCGCGTTCAGTCAACCGACATTTGAGCTTTATTTACAAAAGAATTTTCTTTCCATTCAAAGCCCTTAAATACAATTGCCCAATACTTTTAATGGTCTCATGCTCTTATCTATTGCGATTATTACACTACAGTACGTGTTTTCTGGATGTGCGATTTCCTAGGCATTTCGGACAACCTGGGTTTCGATTAACCCAACTTCGATTAACCAAGGTTTTACTGTATTTGCGATTCCATTAAATGATATTTTTGCTATTTCAAAAAGCTGGACTGCTATATAGACAATAAAAAAATAATTGTTATTAACCTAAAAGATGGGTTGAAAATTAAAAAATAAGCGTATTTGGCAAAATATTTGGGTTTTCATGTAGATTCTGGGAGACCTAAATTTTACATAACAGATATCATATTTTTTTACTGTTAATTAACATATTTAACTTCACATTGTTTTACTTAAATAGAAAGCAAATTTTTATTTTCAGATTATAAAAAAAATTGAAAATGTACGTTTTTGACAAAAAAATTTGAAACTTTATGACAACTTTTTATGGACTTAGAATTTTGAATTTCAAAAAAAAACTTTTTCGTGATACGCCCTTGTGGAGATTCCTGTCAGTTATGTAAATGATTCTATTTCGAATTAGCAGATTGTATCAATCCACATGATTTACTTGCGACAATTACTTTATGAGATTTATTAACTTTAATTATCGTGTCCACTTCCTGCCCCCTCCAAGGGATGTTCCTACAAGCAGAAAATAACTTGTTTAAGCACATCAAATGAATAAATACACTAATTTAAATATTGTCAAAATTTAAGTATAATTTATTCAGAGAAGTTATCAATCATTAAATGTTTCGTTAGTGACTAGACTGGCATTTTTTCAATGAATATATCCTGAAAAACTTTGCTTCAATTGTCAAAGAAATATGCTTTAATGAAGATCTTTAATTCATTTACTAAGGAGCCAAAAGGATATCAAATTAATAGATTTATTTTTGGATATTTTGTTCTTTAAACCCTTATAAATAACTGATCCGTAAACAATTGTTAATAAAAAAGTGAAACTATCATCTGATATTCTCATTTCAAGGGATAGTTCGCAGTCAGTGAATAATTATTAAACCTCGGCGTAACGTAAACTTTTATTTGAACCTTTTGTAGTCTTTTCGAGGTGGACTCGACATTTTTGACGAAAGTGGATTTTTCATACCTTAAAAAAATTTAAGATGTAACTGTCTATAAATAAATACACTGAAATGAATTATATTCTTATTATTATTCTTTTCTTTTTCAAAATTATATTTCAGATTTTTTTTTTCTCTCTCTCTCTTTTCTATATTGTGTCTGAGACTTTTTCTTTTTCATTGTACTTCTTGCCCTCGTTTGCATGAAGTTGTACTTCTTATAACTTCATGTTGCTTATTTTTCTGTTTATTTTTTTAAATTTTATTTACTACTTATTACATATTATTTATTTATTTATTTTTCGCTTATTCTTATGTATCCTTATTTATTTATTATGTATATTGGATTATGATTGTTCTATGTATTTTATTGTAAGTATATCAAAATTTTTATTTTGTATTGTATTACTTATATTGTTTTTCTTTCCGCCATGCTTTACACTCTTTGGGTAAGTAGTGTCGGCGTGGGCAATAAAAAAAATCACTGAAAACAATAAATGGCTTTGACTTGCTAGAACGCTTTTGAAAAAAACCTTTGGACTGCAAAGGGTTAAGTCTCCGCTAGTGTGCTATATAATACTGTTTTTGGCTTTTTTATATTGAGTAACTGAGTGCTTCCTAGAAGGAACTCAAGAAATGAAATTAAGATTCCACCAGGATTTTTTAGGGTTCTCTGGACAGAAAAATATCATGTCTTCAAGCGGAAATGAAAATTGCAGAACAGCAAACGTTTCAGTTTTTTATCAATATTTCCAGCATTGTAATTTGATGCATTTGATTGAAACACTGCCGACAGCATGGAATTTTGAGATTATTTCAAGCGCTTTATTTAAATATAAGCAACATATAGTGAAAATCTCACTTTTCAAATCTCTACGAAGTACTTCAAGAAATCTGGATCTGGTTTCTTCTGTTTCATTTATTTCTTTCACATTTTCTAACAGCCAGGGATCATTTATATCAGTTTTTTCATAACGCATGAAACAGGAATTTGAATTATTCATTTGGATCTAAAATTTAAAAAAAAATAGAGGGAAAAGTAATTTGGAATAAATCGTTTTCAACACTTCAGTAAACATTATTGTTCCGACAAATAATTATGAATAAAAAAAACTCAAAGAAACAAGTTATTATTAAAGTATTAAAGATAAAGGCACGTTTTTCATCAAAAATTTTGAAGTGAAAACAAAAATCTTAAACGTGTCATTCTCTAGGAAATTTGTAATTCTAGTCATTTTCATAACATATTTTAATTTTAATGGCTGTTTATGATTCTTCTTTATTAATATGTTTTACCGAGATGTGATTACCTTCCACATTTTTTCAGCGCATCATACGTTGGAAATTTTTCTTTCAATAGAATAATTTTTTACATTTTAGAAAACTAATACAAGTGTGAAGTTTAAAATTATTTTTATTCAAAATGTTTCTCGACATTTTAGTCTTTAACATATTTTCTAATTCACTGTTATAATATTTATGTAATCTTGCAATCAATATTTTTACAATAGTTTTACAATCTACAGCAAATTTATTATTCATAGACATTTGACAAATAGTTCGAAATATTTGCAATACCTTTTTTACATTAATTAATAATGCCATCATATTTCGGGTTTCTATAAATGGACATGTTTGGCTATTTCACGATAAAGACAACAGATTTCCAACTACTCACCCACCCACTTAAACAAAAAATTTGCTTAAATCAAAACATTTTTCAAGCAAAAATAATTAATCGCTCGAATGCAAACAAAAATTAATATGTTAAATTGGAAAGAAGCATTATTACATGAAATGTTCAGTACTTTACCTGAAAGAAGTAGATTCAATTTTAACTTAATTGGAATGTTTATTTTAAAATCTAATAAAATATTCCCTCTTCTTCATCACCTGCTGACATATATGATTCTTCCTCCAGTGATAGTGACTTTATGAAATCACACAGCCTGACTGAAGTCCAATTCGTTTGTCATCATCGTTTAAACTTATTTGTGTTTACATTCTTCTAGACAAATAAACAGATAAAATGTCATTCTTGGAGGTTACGTGTCATTGAACCAAAGTACTCCAATCAAACAATTCCTCTGTTATCATCATGAAAAAATTAGAACGGAAGAATTTAGAGAGGGTATCTCGGTCGCTGGTGGTTTAAAAGATAATATAAAAAATTAAATGTGTGTAAAAGATGAATGCGAAATAGATTAACCCTCTGACTACTAAGAGTTCTCGAAATCTGAGTTCATTTGTATACGGACGTTTGTTTACTAATGTATCACTAGAATGGATTCGTCCGCCCCGGTCCCCCTTTTCTCCTCACTACGTGTGGTGGGAGATATGAATGGAAAGCCTTTAATCTCTTATCTCCCTCTTAAGGGTCCCTTTAATGACCACTCGCCCAACTGCCTTCTCCCCCTTTCGGAACAGCAACCGGCCGAAATCCGCCCCCACTAGTATAGAAGTCGCATGGCCGGTTACGGGCGGATTAGGAGTCAGAGTGTTAAATAAAAATTCTGCTGCAATTTTCAGAAATTCCTGAAATTCGAAAATTATTTCCCCATCACTGTTCATCTTAAATGTCCAAGTGGTTCAAATTCTGCTTCTTGCAACATGTTGCCCGATATTGTACAATATTGTACGATATTATACTATATTCTATGATATTAACCAATATCATAGAATATTGCGAATATTGTTCAATATCGTATAATATTGAAGAATTTCTTTGTGCTACTAGGGAAGCACTCTTCTTCTCTCACTAGATAACATCTCCTGTATATCTAGTAAAAAATTTAAGAAATAATTCGATTGTAATTACTTTCTTATAAACTTAGAGAATAAGGATAAAGATTGTAATTTTCAAAATAATAGAGTTTGAATTTTTAATTAATTTCGACATTTTAGCCAGCAGAGAATCTGTCAAAACATTCTGAGATTTTTGCCTGCCTCTCGGTTTGCCTCTCCATGTGTATATGATGAACTAAAGGTATGAAACTAAAGGTATATCCTTAACTTTCTTTCTATCATGAAGCACCCAAGGAAAAATTTCATTTTTAAACATGGAAAATTCATAGAAATTCTTTTTAAATTTATTCTAGTATCGTTGTCAACTGTAAAATAATTTCTATATTATGTTTGTAAGAGATGGAATTTGCTGCTGTAAACGAATAATAGAAAATAAAAATCCTTTTAAGAAATCTTTCGATGCAAACACAAAAACAACTCAATAAATTATCATTTTAATTAAAGGGCATTTAATTGGAAAATTCGAGAATATAGGCAGAAAGCTTTGATGCACTCATATTATTGAGTTTGTGGGGTTTCCATATCTGCATAAAAATAGTTTTAAATAGTAACATGAATAGACACACACCCGCGAAGAGACACATTATAAAATAAATTAAAGTGAAAATAAAACAAACTTTAATGAACAAATGGAACAAGTAACAAACTTTGACTGGGAAATCAATAATTTTAAATTAGCTTTAGGATATATATAAAAAGAGCATTGAAGCAATCAAAGTGAAAACAAATGCCATTTGAAGATTGAAATAATTTGTAATATGTGTTTTTTTTAAATTCGTTTTTTCTATATTACTGAAGTCTAGAAATATGTCTAGACGTTTGAAGGGAGGTAGACGGTAGATTCTTCAGGTCATTAATGGCAAACTTGTGTGAAGATTGGTTTATCTTTGCATTGTATTCTTGTAGAAAGATTAATTATTTTTAACCATCAAAGTTGTTTCCCACTTAACCGATTGCTACAAATACTTTAGATGTCAAAATTGCTTATACAGGAGGTTTCTAAATCGGACCAGTACAACCAAAAACACTCAAAGAGAAGGTAATTGCAGCATCATGTCAAATAAAAAAAGGAAATTTTTAAACTATATTTCATTTTTGTGCCGAACGAAGAGAACATAATAGAGTAATTTTTATCATCTTCACAGACAGACAAAAATCGTTACGCCTGTTTTTGCCGATGTTGCTGAAGACGAGACGGATTAGTACAGGGAATGAAATTTTTTTTTTTATTGTACTTACTACGGAACAGTCTAGGCTGAAATATATATCACATTGATACAATTTGTGAAACGTGCATGTGCAATCCGATAACCTTATAAGACAATAAATTTTGCTCCGTGTCAATTTACCTGTCGTAGTGAATAACGGTAGGCTACGTGTGTGTATCGGAAACAACAAATAAAAATTAATGAAAAATTAGTTTTATATGTTTAATCGAAAGTCATGAAGTCGCGTATGAAAAAACAATAACATTTTATGAAAATTTGTTAATCAAAAGTGTTATAGATTTATGACCGGTCATGCTACGTTCGGTGTTAAAGGGAGGTGAGGAAGAAAACTCAAACGTAAAAATATAAGTCTGCGATCAAAATTTTACTTAAACGTGAGAATAATCAAAAATTGAATTTCTAATCTCATTCGCATTTAGACATTTTGTGCAACCATATAATGACTGAAAATGTCGTTATAAGGCAAATTAAATTTCTTGTTTAACTTTGAACTTTTCCGTTCGGAATTCTAACCATTATGGATTCTGATATATTGGGATAATTCGAATTACGTCCCCAGTTTCATTGAATAACTTCTACCTCTGTCGTTTAGATTCCTTAATGTATTAATTGTCGCATCCGTTGAATTTTCCGATTGTTTATTCCTGTGAAGTAATAATCCTTGCAGTTCAAGATGACTTCTTTGGTCGCCAGAACTATTGCAGGCATGAAGTTTGTAAATTTCTTTGTCACGCATTGAACCGACAAGTTAGTTTTTAAATCTCAGATCTTTGCAGGATGCGTGTAAATGTTGAACAAACGTTGAAACGAAAACTGGGGTCAGGTGCGAGTCTTCATCTTATAAAGCTGCAATTTCTATTGCTTCTATCTGGAAACGATACACCAAGATCTAGTTAGTCACATTTCAACTCAAAGATACGCTGGATGCTCAAATTTTTTTCAACAAGCTGTTTCTCCTGAGACTGATATGCTTTATTACATACATTATGGTAGGATCATAATTAAACGGAAGGTAGTTTGATGACAGAAAACAAGTATATTGAAATAATAGTAGTGATATCATTGAGTGAGTATCCACCTGTTTCAAAATTCAAAGTTGAATTTTAGATGTGGGGTGAATGCTGTAACCAAGTGTCTATGATTCCAAAGGTTCGAGAAAAATATAAATCAATTTTTCTTCGATGATGGTGGCCTAGTGCTAAAGTTTCAACTTCCGGATTGGAGGGTTCCTTCAGTAGCACAAAAATATTGAACAATATTCGCAATATTGTACAATATCATAAAATATATTTTAATATAGATCAATATTGTACAATATCGTGCAACATGTTGTACTACCTGGGTCCAGGTTCGAAACCATATTCCACTGAAGATCCGCCGTGAATTGTTGCACGTTAAATCAAATGCAGTGGTCAAACGTCCTCCCATTGGTGTGGTGCGGACGTTTGGAGAGCCCATCCGGATATCGTCCTGGTTATCTGACCGAGGTTTAAAATGACGAAGTCTATCTCAAAATAGCCCTCATGTTGCTTCAAAATCGGACGTTAATATAACTAAAACTTTTTTCATAATGAATTTGATATGAGAATTCCTGAATCAATTGCAAATATCACCAAGGGATTGTCTGCAGCACTTAACCAGTCGTAGTATTATATGAACCTATTTTATGCATTTGTCCATAGTTTACCAATTTTATACTTAGTTTCCCCGCTATGGCATTCGAAACACGAAATGTAATGTGTAGACAGTCTCTGCCGCATATTACGTATCCTCCACAATAGGGAATGATGTCGCTTCTCATTGGCTCCCAGCGTCACGTGACCTAGCCTGCTTCTAATGACGTTATGAAGGTTCGTCCTTAATTTGTTTTATTCTAAAAATGTATTCAGCATCCAAATAATCATAATTAGAAGGTTGTTTCGATTTCTCCATCCTGCGATCGCAGATGGGCAAATAATAATTAAAATCCCGCCTAAGCGGGCAGTTATGACATCATTAAGAAGCTAGCTGAGTCACGTGATGCTGAGAGCAAATGAGAAGCGACTTCACTCCCTACTATGTAGGATCCGCAAGTGTGCGTTCTCTGCCTCGTAGTAATGAATCTGTGTAAGATGAGCAATAGGTCTTTCAATAATGTTTATCTCATTCATTAAAGTTAAAATCTTGTGGACACATTGAAACATTTCGGTTCCTCTATGAGCAGAAATATTCCCTAATGCATTTTGGCAGTTCTATTCTTATCTCGCAAATCGGATAGCCCACTCCGTTACACCAATTTGTGAGGTTAGGAAAATGTAGAGCAATTGATAGCGGGGTTTTATCTGCTCTATTCTTAAACAATAATAGTGAAAATGATATTTTCATTTTCAAACACGCAAAATTCATAATTTTCATATATATTCGAGAATCGTCTTCTATGAAATTGTTTGTTAATTAAGTTCGGCTGTAAACGAATAATAGAAAAGAAAAATCCTGTGAAGAACTCTTTCTTTGCAAACACGAAAGCATTTCAATAAGTCACCACTTTATTTAAACGCCATTTAATTTGAAAATTCGAGAATAAAGGCAAAGAGCTTTGATACACAAATATTATTGAGTTTCTGGAGTTTCCATATCGTCATTAAAACGCTTTAATTACTAGCAGGAATAGATATACTCACTACAAGACACATAATGAAACGAGTCACAGTGAAAACAACAAACTTTATTGAACAAATGGCTCAAATAACATACTTCAATTGGGAACGCAAAATTTTTAAAAATTATCTTTAGAATAAATTAACGAAAATGAAAACATTGGATCAAGCAAAGTGAAAAGAAAACTAAAATTATCTTTAGAATAAATTAACAAAAAAAAC
>BGPR01028695.1:0-19795 GCA_013235015.1 Araneus ventricosus | reverse complement strand
TTGAGTAAGTATTATTTGGGCAATTTTAATAAAAAGTTTCAAATCAAATTGACTTTTTTATTTACTTTTGCCTGTTATTAATTATATTTCATTCCGACATAAGTGTTATCAGTGGTTTTGCAACTCCAAAATTTTATCTACAAGTAGAGATGGGGAGAGGGTATAAGTAAGGGGCAGATGTAGATCCCTCTAGTGAGTTTTGGAACTCATCGCGAAATTAAAACATTTTAATTGAAAATTTTTTCTCCATTTTTTTAATCCTAGGTACCCGAACACGTTGAAAAGTCGATTTTCGGCCAAAATTCTCATTTCTTTTTTTTTTTTTTTTACTTTTGATGTTCTGGATAGTTCATTCATTGACCTTTCTAAAACAACTGTTGTCGATACGTTAATTAGAAAGATGAGATATTGTGTTTATAACAAACCGAAAACCGGAAGTAGGCGTTTAAATAACCGGAAGTTGTCATTTAAAGGGACAGAAACCTGTCAAAAATTCTTTTAAACTGCATTTTTTCGAGTTAATATGATGTTAGTATATTTTTAGGAATGTTTTCAAAGTTTAGATACTTAATTTAAGCGTGTGGCAAAGCTAAAATTTAATTTTTCTCAAAACTAGATTTTATGCATAATTTTCACACTTCAAACTTGATAACTCAAGATATTATCATTCGATTGTTCTGAAATTTTATGAACACTTTCTTCAAATGTTTCTCTAGTGAATGTGCTAGAATAATGTATATTGTAACAATATTTTTTTAATTATGGTCTTTTATTTGAAACATGACATAAAAAATTTGCTAAAAATCTTATAATGATTAATCGATTAGATCTAAAATTTTTATTTATCCGAAGAATGTTAAGATTCTAGTACACGCACTAGTCTATAGTATGTAGTTTATTTTAGTATTAGTTTTATTTGAATTATTACAAAAGTTTGACTTCTAGCATGTTTGAAGTTTTTGAAAATTTCCTCTAAAAAACAGTACAAATTTAGGTTTTTTGAAAATTCGTAATAATTTATACTCAGAAATAATACTCTATTATTAGTCTTTATAAAGTTCAATTCTGAAAAACATATTATGGTGTTTCTTTCTATATAACAATTTTTTAAAAAAATTGCTCCGAACGGGTTCGGATACCTTTGATGCTTTCTATTTGGAAATGTGTTGTATTGATTTAGCTAAGAGATAATAGAACTTTTGAGATGTTTATGGATTACCGGTCATTTTCTTATCGGATGATAATGTCTAGGAATAACTTAATTTTAGATTACACGTTTAAAAATGTTATAATTCGATGCACGTACCACACTTGAGCATCGCATTATTAGCATATGAAACAACACAGTTAAGAGATTAAGGGGTCTATTCTGGTACCCCCGGTTGGGTTGGGAGACGTCACTCTTCCCGCAGGTTACCTGCGGGAAAAGTGACGTCTCCCAACCCAACCGGGGGTACCAGAATAGACCCGTAAAACTATGCATGACGAAGCGGGACGGAAAAATGTCTCTTCCATACTCCCTCATCTTCATAGCTCCAACCTTTATGAAATTAGAGCACGAAATATATATTATTTTCCTTATAATTCCTGGCAAAAGGAATCTACCTTTGCCTTCCGGCTTGTCGACCGGGATTTTTTAAGGGGGCATACGACTGTTAAATCTCGAAAATGTTCGATTTTATAAAAATATACATATATATTATTGCCTCGTCTTTTTTGAACAATTTAAAACAATCCGCGTTAAAAAATTCCCATAATTATGAAAGTTATGAAGGAAAATGTACCAGCTCTTCAACGTAAACAGTGGATATGGCCATATTTTTAAAGCGCTATATCTCAAAATGTGTTTTTTTGATATTGCGCGCACGATATTTCAAGAACTATTGAATATTTTCACGTAAAATGTTTACCGAATATGCATTTTGCTATGTTCTACCAACTGAATCACATTTTTGTACATATTTCTCCAAAGAAGTTTTTTTGGGGGCGATTAGAAAAGTTGAAATTTTAACTATTTTTAACATTTTTATTTTAAATTGGTATATAAAAAAAGGAAAAAAATATATAAAATAGAAATGAGATTTAAATGCCAATAAATTGTGGTTCAGATTTTTAAACAGACTGTTTGTATTACTTAGATACCCAAAATATTGTGTTTAGACCAATATTTTATCAACAATCATGCACGCAAGGTGACCATCTCATTTTTTCTCCAAAAATTATGCCCATATTTATTTCTCTCTCAAATAAATACATACCAATATGAAAGTTTGAAAATGTATGTGCTATAAGATAAAGAATAGATATTTTTCTAGAAAAAAGCGAGTTTGTGAATTTCATTGTTTCAGAGATATAATGTATCGAATTTGACAGTGTTCCACCATTTTTTCGAGGTTTAAGAGTCGTATGTCCCCTTAAACATAGTATATCACGAAATACATAGTTTAAATACAGAGTATTTTACCCAAAAAGTGTTCGCCCTCTTCCTTTCCATATTGTCTCACATTTCAACTTATCCGATATCAGTAGGTACAGTTTGTGTGGAATAACTGGAACTATTGTATTGGACGCCAAACATCAAATGTCCTGACGTCGGTGTGATGAGAAAGTTTGGAGAGAGAGAGAGGTGTCGCCACAAGCGTAGCCTGATTTATGGCCCAAAAATTACCCGGTCCGTTTTGGAGATACAAAACAAAGCGTTGATCTAATCTAATCTATCCGTCTGCGTGGGGTAAACTTCCTTTTACTAATCTTATCTAATCAAATTTGCAGGCGTGGGTCACGTCGATGTGATGTCGAACTTTGGATAGGGGTGGGGGGCACCGAGATATTGTCCTCGCTATCTGGCCATGACTGTAAATTACAAGGAGACCCCCAGGAGACCTCACGCAGCTTCAAAGCGTTGTGCTAGACCAATCTTATCTAATCCAGCGTCAGCTTTGTCCAGTAACAATTTTCAAATTACTTAAAATTGTGTTGCAATATTCAAGAAATACTAGTACTAAAAACTTTAACCCCACATGAAGTCTTTTGCATCATTATACAGAAAGCACCGTTTATACGTTTCTCATTTATACGTCGTTTCATCACAGTCCCGATTCGTTCGGAACCATTGCAATGACAAATTTCTTCGTTTATACGACACAGAGGCTACTAAGCTTCGGTTATACGTCGTTTCCCCCCTTTTTTAACACGTTTTTATTAACTCGCTTTCTTTCTTGTCTGTCTGTCTGTTTGGTACAAATTTTCCAATGAATTTTAAACTAACTTCCCGATGAGCTGGAGACTTGAAACTTTAAACGTAGCTCAGAACTAGATGACAATGCAATATTAATTCGCTTTCTTGTCTGTCATTTCATATTTTGCATGACGCATCCGCAGTACGTTTTTCATTATATCTCGAAAACTATTAAATTACACACTTGGTTCTTGGGTATGTGGGATCATCGAAGCACCCCATATTTTAGCCATATCTTTGCGCATGCGCAGTACGTTTTTCATTATATCTCGAAGGTTTCTGCGTCACGTAACTTCATTTTTCAGGAAAATAACAATTTTCTATTTATGATCAGGTGAAGGGAAACTGAAATAAACCTAAAATTTGCCACATGACTCCGTCATAATCTCATCAAGATGTTTAAAATCGATTGAAAAATTTCACACACACAAGACTAAAAAGCAGAAAATAATTATTTAAATAAAATAAAAAATTTAATATACCACGTTTTTAAAACGGACTAAAAAGTATAAAATAATTTCTTCTAGCCCCATACAGATTTAAAACGAAAAAGGTGGGGCTCATGCAATATTTAATAGTAAGGAGTGTAGGGAGTAGCTGTCGTTGAGAAAACTCACACAACAGTTCATATCATTTAAATTGCAATAAAATTGTTAGTGACGGAAATAAACTATTTATGCATGCGCTATGCGCCCCACGTTTTTTTGTTTTAAATCTGTATGGGGTTATAAATCTGTATGAGGCTAGAAGAAATTATTTTATACTTTTTAGACCGTCTTAAGAACGTGGTATATTAAAATTGTTATTTTATTTAAATAATTTAAAATTGCAAATCTTCTGTCTCGGCCATTGTTTCAACGTTCCTACTATTTTAAGATTTTTTAAAAAAAAACAAGATTAAGATTTTAATTTAATAAACGCCTACCTGTGGGAGCACAGCTCGTATAAAATAAGAAATGCTTAAGGTACTCAAGATATCGAATAAAGGTATGATTTTTCTCACTTTTATGATAAAGGTATAATATTAAAATTTAATTATTGTTTTCAATACTAGTACTATCTTAAAAACTGTAAAATTATTACTTTTAAATGAATTTGCATTAGTAGCATTAAATTTGTAAAAATCAAAGTTGCTTATTAAAATTTCGATTATATGTCTTTTTATTTATTCCTCTTTACTTCAGTCCCTTGAAAAACGCATAGATGTTACTTTACTGTATTTTAAGTTTCATGAAAAAGGTATTAAATATTTTATATCATTACTTTTTGTATTTTAAGAGAAGATATTTTTGAGAAGTGATTATTAATATATACTCTGATTACTACTTAGCTGCAGTTTATGTGACTTCATTAATGCTCAAGGGGAGTCGGTACGCCCTATACATTTCCTATGTACCTTTTCTCACAATCGATTACAGATATATTTTTGAAATTTTTTTATACAGTTTAAGTAGACATTTATCTCTATACTGAAGTTAAATTCTTGCATAAATATAGCTCGGTTTTTAAAAATTTTAAATGAATGTCACTATGAATATTTCAAAAATGCCGTTTTCTAACACGAGATCAGCACTGAGAAATATTTTGATATATCAGAACAAATTCCATATCAGTCTATACATTTATATGTATAGAATAGGTGGTAGAAATTTCAAGAACATATATAAAGTAGATTTTGAAGAAAAGGTACACGCAGTTTCAAAAATACCATTTTGAGATAATTCAAGTTAAAGGTAAAAATCTTGTGTTACATTAATCTGTTTACATTTTTTTAAAGTTTATTTTAACTTACTTCTAATATGAACACGAACAAAAGATTTATAACGTTGGAAAGGTCTTAAAAATTGAGATTTCAAATAAATGAAAATAAAATACTCCCCCCCCCAATTAAAAATATATCGGGTACTGACTCGCCTTAAGTTGAGGGTGGCTATTTAAAAAAAATGTGAGATGTTGTGAGCTCTCTAGCGGGATAGTTATTGCGAAATGTAGAACAGAATTCAGTATACATGTTTACTGGAATATATGGTTTCGATTTCTAAAAGAAGTGTCAATAAGCGATTTCATGGGAGAACTTTGGCCTAGCAAGAGTAATAAAGGGTGTCTGACACATTTCAAAAATTAATAAAAAAAACCCTAATAATGTAACAACTACGGTGTTTTTTAAATGAGAGCGCATCTCAAAAAGTTTTTTTTCAGATAGGTAAGGCGCCGTTACGGTGGTCTAAGTGACCGTAAATTATTGAAAATCTCCTATTTTTGAGAGCCATTATATGCGCCATTATTTGCAAAAATATTAAAGCTAGAAGAAAAATAAAAGCATGTATTTGTAGGGAATTTTACGCTCTTTAATTTCTTAATTCACATGTAGTGTGAAAATTGAATGTTTTTTGAGATATTCAAGAAAAACTAAAAAAGGAAAGGAAATCAGAAAATTCACATCGGCTTCTGCAGTTCGGTAGCCATTGCGTACGGAATTCTCTCGCTGTAGCAAATTTAGAACGCCCTAACATCGCGTTACCTAGCTGAAAAAAACTTTTTATTCGCTCTCTCATTTAAAAAAACCCCGTAGTTGTAAAATTATTAGCGTTAGAATAGAGTATTCGCACATTACATCACTAAGTTTCAGAAACTTCACGCCTTTTTAAATAGAGCTGATTGGTTGTCGTATTAATGTTTTCTATTCGCTGTTTCACTGTATCATTACGAATCCCCATTGGCTGCCTTTCTATCTTTTCAATCCTCCTAAAAATCTATATATATAAGTGACTTTCATTTTAACTTCACTGTGATTCTGCTTTTCATGTATGATAGACTATGCTGTAAATAAAAACTGCTTTATCCGATCCAAAGGACTCTGAATCTTTTAATACAGGCATTTTCCATCATGAAGTGGTTATAATTCTAACATTTAGTGTTTTTTAAAATTAATTTTCGAAATCTGTCCAACAATTCTCGGACACCTTATATATCGGATAAACGAATCCGTAAAGTCGATTCATGTAACAACACAGTTCACATAACAAGCGTAACCATGCATATCATCCAAATTTTTACTGTATAACATAGTGCGCATGCGCCTGTTGGCTAGTATATTACGCTGCATTTACATTGCTGACATTTAACGCAAACATTTTAAGTATAAAATAGTGAGTTTTTTCCCGACATTTGGCTGTAGAATTTTTTTGTAGTTCATTTATCTTCAAAACACTAATTATTTATACGTTTGGAAAAGTTTTATGATTTTGTGTATTCTCTGTGTTCAACTTTTTCTTTTCTAGTGCATTTTTTTGTGTTTACTCCTTGTGGCTTTTGTTCTTTGTGTGTTTTTTGTGTGTTTATATCACTCTGTAAATGGAGTTTTCTCTGTACTGTGCTTTTCTTTAAATAAATAAATAAAAACAATGTAATTAATTTTTTTAATGAAATATACTTTAAAGTAGAGGAAAAAACGGCTTGAAAAATTGTGTCATCGGCCCAATTTAAGAAAACTGGTTGCCCAAATTGGACCAAAAATCATAAATTTATTTAAGCACAATTCAAGCGAAAATATTTTTTGATTCTCAAATTCGCACCAGTACACAATGCATGAACCCAAGTATGACATTTTATGCACTGTGTCATTTCTTCTTTATTTGTCTCCTCACAAATGATACAAAACTAAGTTACCTTAGTTTTTGTTCTTTTTGAACAAACATTTAATGTTTTTAGTGTCTTTTTATTTTTCAAAAATTTATTTATTTTTTTGCTTTGGGTTGTTCTACTCCTAATTGATGATAACTACTAGCGATTATAACCGCTTCTGACTTATTCCTATAGTCCAAGATAATACTCCCATCGATTTAGGCAGTCCAATCTAAGCGAATGTTTGAGGTCTAATTTAAACAACTTTTAACCAAAACAAAAAAAAAAAAAAGTTTCCTATCTGAGGATATAATTACATATTTTGCTATTTTCTTTAAAATAAGGGTGACATTTGAAGGCGACTTTTTTACTTATTCTTTTTCTTCAAAAACTAAAACCACACTTTCTATTTTGTACGTATACGGAATTTTGTTCTATTTCGTTCGAGAACTTATCCGCTAGAGGTCTTAGAATATTTTACATTATTTTATGGCCATCCTGCATTTTGCTTGAACGTTCTGAAGAAGCGATGTTATGTTATGAAGAAGCGAATGTAGTGTAACTGTGCAGTCAAATATATATGCATGAAACATCATTTCTAAGTAAGCAGGTCGCAGTCGATTTGAATTCTTTTTATTCCATATCAAGAAGAAAATGCAGGTTAATTTCCAAGTAGAATAAAGGAATTTAAATATTTGAAGGATAATTCAATTTGATCAAAGCCGTGGCCATTGTTCAAAAAGTACGCTCAAAGGCGGCGCATCTTTCAGAGTCAGTTACATGAATACAAAATATTTAAATAAACATTTTTTGTTAATAAACCACGTTCTTAAAATGGACTGAAAAGTATAAAATAATTTCTTCTAGCCCCATACAGATTTAAAACGAAAAACGTGGGGTGCATGCAATAGATAATTCATGCATAAATAGTTTGTTTAAGTCACTAACAATTTTATTGCAATGGAAATGATATGAACTGTTGTGTGAATTTTCTCAACGACAGCTACTCCCTACACTTCTTACTATTAAATATTGCATGAGCCCCACATTTTTCGTTATAAATCTGTATGGGGCTAGAAGAAATTATTTTATACTTTTTAGTCCATTTTAAAAACGTGGTTTATTAAAAAAATTTTTTATTTAAATAATTATTTTCTGCTTTTTAGTCTTGTGTGTGTGAAATTTTGCAATCGATTTTAATCATCTTGATGAGATTATGACGGAGACACGTGGAAGTTTTCAGGTTTATTTCAGTTTCTCTTCACCTGATCATAAATAGAAAATTGTTATTTTCCTGAAAAATCAAGTTACGTGACGCAGAGACCTTAGCAACCGCGCAGCATTTTACTTTTTTCCCCCCTCTGGAATTTCACGGCAAACAAATTATTGTCACTCTGGTATAGCAAACTCACCCCTCCGAACTTCAATGCACTCTTCGATGTTCCCCCACTATTCGCCACGGAATTTCTTGGAATCCATTTCTACAAACTCAAGATCCCCCCTCTTCGCTATTCACGAGTGACGCCAGGACAGCGCCATCTATCGAAGCTCTGGGTCGGTAAAACACAAAATATGAAATAAAAAATTAGAGACAAACAGACAGACAAGAAAGCGAATTAATATTGCATTGCCATCTAGTTCTGAGCTATATTTAAAGTTTCAAGTCTCCAGCTTATAGGGAAGTTAGTTTAAAATTGATCGCAAAATTTGTACCGAACAGATAGACAGATAGACAAGAAAGCGAGTTAATAAAAACGTGGTTGTAACATCGCAGCGAGCTTAAATAGTATTTTAGAAACGGGGAATACCCGAACGCTTTAGAGCGGTTGAAACCGGATCTCAGCGAGTTACAGTGACAGTTATTCGTTAGAGCTTAAGTAGAAATAATTTTACGAATTAAATTTTAAGAAGCGTTTTTAAAATTAGGAAAATGTTAAATTATTACATGCATATCGGGTAGACCGTAACACTGACGTATGATCTGTA
The DNA here is from genome assembly GCA_013235015.1 of Araneus ventricosus. Lineage (NCBI taxonomy): Eukaryota > Metazoa > Arthropoda > Arachnida > Araneae > Araneidae > Araneus > Araneus ventricosus. The sequence goes on along the minus strand of BGPR01028695.1, from coordinate 10,947 downwards.
ATATCGAGTACTAAAAATAAAATTGTCTTCACTTGCCGTTAAATTTTTCAACAATATAATGATGGGTTTGATAAGGAATTTAATGGTATTAGCTTCTGTGGTCTAAGACTGGACATTCACGAGTGTTCCACTCCTCGCCAACTCGATCATTCCATGCCAAAACAGGTCGTCAATGCGAGAAACCAATGAGAATTGGATCAGTGTGCTCGAAAGTTTGGATATCCAACTTCTCTTGAAATCCATTTGGACTGACGGGCCTTAAATGCTGAAATGCGACCGGTGCAGATACGTGAGGGAGGGGGAGGAGTGAGTCTTTATCGCTCTAGAGGAAATCGGAGAAGGCGGGGGGGGGGGAAAAATATATGCAGTAGGGGATCGGAATGCTCCATGCTGGATGAGCTTACGGTTTGCGATGTGCGGCCGTGAACGACCTACTGAATGGATGGAATGAAAAATGAAATATTGTGCAGTGCCACCATTCCATTTGCGCGCAGTGGAGCGATCGTGAATGATGGATTAATATTATTAGAGTTAGAGTAGCAGCGCCATCAACAATCATTGTACGGGAACCTTGGTCTTGATCTTGAAACGCTCCACGAACAGAGAAACAAAAATTAGGCTAACATGTGAAACTACTGAGTGCATTTTCAGATATGAATTTTAATTAATTCATAAAGCTGAATTAATTAAAATTCAGACGATGTCGGTTAAGACGAAATGTTGGGTAACTGAGACTTAACAGTAATATTCTCCATTTTAGCTAATATATTTAAGGTAAAATCCAATGCGTATTTTCTCAAAGAGCTGTTTAAAAAGTGCATAAATTCTAAATTCCAATAGCCATTTAAGACGCCTTACACCAGTGGCGTGCATTAAACCGAAGCAAGTGAACGCATCTCGCATTGAATCGCCTTTGCTTCATTACTTCTGGTTTCCAGCTGATCACGGTTGCGATGTAAAAATACGTGTTTATAATAAACAAATGATTCGTGCTTCATCCGCCTTGCTATTGTTTCAGTTGAGCTCATGCTCGTTATGACATTATGTTCACGTGACAAGTGCACAGAGTCAGCTTAGTTTTTGGATCCAATGCTTTTTGAAGTATTAAGGGAGAGTGGGGTAAAACCGGGTACCCTTGATTCTGGCAATATTAGTTACTCTTTTCAGTGGACAGAAACTGAATTACTCTCTACTAGTCAAGAAAAAAGAACAGTCATAGTGGCGTGTTGCAGCTGTTGAATTCACTGCTTCTGTGAAGGTTTATTTGTTTTAAGACTTCAACTCTCTAACGTTGGTTTGATTTTAAACTGCCCTTACTTAAAAATCATTACACTTTTAAAAACCATTTTTAGTTACGTTTATCATACGTTTACTACGGATTTATACCCTATCAAACAATAAGGATTTACTCTAATAATTGGGCGATTCTATTTCGTTTTCTATAACCTCTGCACTCGGGGTAAAACCGGGTACTCCAAGTGGCGTAAGACCAGGACAGTCAGTATTGATGATTCTTCCGCTGAAGACGATACAAACATATCAGACTTTCATTGTTTATATTTTAATGATAGATTTCCTAATTTAAATAAAGAAGAACGGTTAATCTAATGTAAACACTGTTTTAGCTGTGCCCACGAAAGCTGCATTGGCGCGGAGAAAGAACACAATTGCTTTACATAAGAATTTTGTAACTAATATTCTTAAATTGTCATATAAAATAAAAACGATTGCAACTTTTCCACTGAAAATCGAGTGTTCCTAATTTCTCATAACGTTAATATGTGCACACGGTTTTACCCCACTAGTGGGGTAAAACCGGGTAGCTTGACTTTCTTTTTTATATAAAACTCATTGATAAAATGTAATGAAACTGTGAGTTTTCTGGAAAGATGTATTGTACTCTGATAAACAATGATTATTTAAATAAAATTTGAAAAGCTCTCTGTTGAATATTTTAACTCCAGCAGGCCTTCGAACTTTAGATACCCGGTTTTACCCCAGTTTCCCCTCCTTCACAACACATCGCAAAACGGTTAGTTACATTCCTCAAGTGACTGTAACATCACGTGCATTGACTCTAATCTTTTACAAAACTGGAATTTCGTATTCTATGAAAAACGTACGGCTCGAAAATCGGGTAATATCTTTCCTCTGTTCAAACCAGTCACAAATTCTTTTCATTGCAATGTGCAATGAAATATGTGCTTTAAATTATTTTACAGTTTACGTGGCGATACGTTAATTATCGAACTTTCCCGCTTCTGTAATCAACTGTTGTTGTGCATGGTTAACTTTGCTCTTCAAAAACAAACACGGGTCACACGAAGGTCATTCTGATTTGAGCATGGGCACGTGCCCAGGCCAATTATCACAATAGCGTCAAATGCAATAAAAATAGTTGACACAAGCGTCATTCTAACACCAAACTAACAAATATGTATTTGCAAAAGTCATCTTCAAATCAAACTACCGTATCAAGTGTAAATTTCTAGATATCTAATTGTTAAGAAAGTAAACTTTCTTTCTTGTAGTTTACTTTTATTCATTCTGTAAATAAATTTTCAAACATCTGGGAGTAACTGAGAAGAATTACTATTGAAGTTTCACGAAAGATTCAAATCGATTCCATCAATAAATTCTATAATTTTAAAAAATTAAAAAAATTCCTTTATTCGACAGTCGGAATTTAAAATAAGTGGCACTTTAGTATACGGGAAAATATTACAAATATACTCAAATAAAAAAATCAAGTGGTTTGTCATTGACGTGGTGTTTGAGCTTGGACGATGTGGTGCCAGTCAGTTTGTTGGGCTCCTAATCTGATTACGGTTAAAAATTACAAGGTCATTTCTCCTGTTTTTTTTCAAAACTGGACGTTAATAATAAAATGAAATCAAAACCAGGGTGTTTTAAAAAGCTAATGAAAAAATTAAGAATCGCAAAATAAAATAAAAACACTACATCTTTTTACTAAAAAAAATAATGGTGATAATTTATTTTAAGTTTAGCCTAATCCATTACAAACATGAACTATTTACAGAAAAAATATTTACAAAAATCTCATCTCATGTTATTCTGCTTTACCACATGATGTTAAAATCCTAACAGCAAATCCGAAAGATTTTGGTGTTCATTTTAAGGGCCACATTTACGTAAATTTTAGAAATCAAATTTACAACACAGGGGGAAAAAAAGGCATATTTTGTCTGATTTGTATCATTGAAAAGGCAATTTTGTAAGTTTTTAAGAGCTGCAAGAAGTTTTAAAATGGTTTTTGTGCGATAATATACGCTGGAATTATTGAGGAAAAGCGTTAAAATTCCGATTAACTTCAATTAATTAAAAATCTAATCAAAATTTTGAAAAACCCTTTCTTAGTGAACACCTACTACCAAAGAAGTATCCATATCACCATTGTAAGATTACATATATGCAACTTTAAAGGCATTCTGTTATTAATTATTCAAGATTCCTAAATTGAACAAAAGTCGTTCGAAGGAAGACGTCGTTATATAAAGTTCATACGAAAAATTGGGTCTCCAAAGAGTTTAGAAATAATGCTTTTAATGTTTTCTTTGAGTTGTTTCAGCACTTCAGTTATTTCCAGAGCTCTTAAGTTGTTCTGCAATCTTTCCCTAACTTTTCAATCTAATAAACAGAAAGTTAGGAATATATTTAGTAAGGAATCCAAAGACTTTCATCCGTTCTGGAAACATCAGACCTGAACAAACTGAAGTTCAGCAAGAATCCAGTCGTCAAGGAAATATTTAGATGTCCCGAACTCTGAAACACTTCCTGAAGTAATCTCACCCTCCCTTTCTCATCATAAGAAAATTAACGATGCTTGCGAACATCCCTTTCTCCCCACACGTTCTCTGTTCCCTCTCAAACACTCCCTCAAATGAGCTACTCGTTAGGGACGATGTTTGAAAATTTCGTAAATTTGTCTTCAGAAAGGACTCCTGGCTAAATAGTCGAGACTCCCGTTATTAGTATTCAAGTACTGTATCCTGTGCGACGAAAGTTAATTTTGTTGCATTTGTCAAAACACTGATTGCGGAGGCCTTGAAGAATCTCTTCAGGTTCGTGGGCGCATGCGCTCGAGTGTGTGGAATAGGTTTCGTTGTTGGAACTAATGGTAGGGAATTTTGTAGGGAAACTGGGGATAACCATTTTCTTTGATAACTCTCATAACACTTCTGAAGCTGTATTAATAAAATGAAATTTTTACTTTATCGTATACGATGAATAGAGAAAGCACTGTTATCGCCAACAGGTTTTATCTAGAAACTTGATGAATTTCGATATTTCATATCTATATGTGTCCTAACAAAAGACACTTTTATAATTTTATCTGCTTTATCATGTGTCTGAGAACACGATAGATCTAAAATGCAACCAGATAGATGAATGGAATTTGGCATCTTCCTCTTACCAATGGCATGCGAGTAGTTAAATGCAACGATCCAAACATTCCTCCGGGAAAAAATTCCACTTGATTTTTTGACGCAGATACATCGTCTTCTATTGGTGACATTTGATATTTAATTCCAGATATCACACATTAATGTCTTGCAAGAATAAATTTAATTATTGGCACCGTTTTCTTACTTATTCATTTTAAAAACCAACCATTCATTTATGGGCACACTATAATTTATGCCTTTAACCAAGAGGGGTTTTCTTCCATGACTTTCTCGTGTACTTACAGTTTTTCACGTTTTGTGTTCAGCTTCGTAGTGTAGCGAAGAGAATGGAGAAGGCATTTTGGCCCTCTCCTCGTTGACTTGAGTCTAAATTTTGATACAAATTTACATTTTTTGTGTCAAGCCCATGTACCAAATTTCATTCTTCTAGTTCGTTGCTTTTTTGTGGTATCGTGTTCACATACACACGGACGGACAGATGGACAGACTTCTCGTAAACGGATTTAAACTATAATTGCTATAAAGCTTCAATTCTACTAATGAAATTATATACCAAATTTCATTTTTCTAGCTTAATCTTCTTTACTGAATTGTCGTATTCACATGCATATAGAAGAACAGACAGACAGACTTCTGGTAGAAGAATTTTGTCTATGATATGATAGAAATTTACAATTTTGATGTAAAGATTTGAATGAACTTTCATCCGTTTAGCTCTTTCAGTTATTCGCAGATCGAAAGATAGACGAATAGACATAATTCGAAAGGTGGTTTTCATCGAAATCTTGAGGTTGAGTTTCTTGATGAGTACAGTATTTTCTCTTTGTATACGTCAGTTCGCATCATCTTAACAATTGCACTTGTATAACTCGTTTAATCCTGTCAAGGGGTTAACTTAAGTGAGTGAATTCTTAAAGCGAGTACATTACCTAAGCAGATAATCTCGCAAAGTAACCACCTTCTGAGTTTCTACATCATTCCATACTGTGCTTAACGTAAGAGGTTTACTTTAAATCCCACGATCCTTTCCAGTCTCCGGATTACCGGAAAAAGGTTCTGTGGGGCCATTCATATATTACGTAAGCATGTTTTTGGTAATTTTTGACCCCCCTCCCCCCTGTCAGCAAAAATAAGCAAATGGCCACCCCCCCCCCTTATAATTACGTAAGCAAAATGCCACCCCCCGGTTTTTTTTTTTTTTTTTTTTTTTTTGCAAAACGTATAACAGTAATAATCTAGTTTTAAGAATTTTAGGACTTCATTCAAATAAAAAAACTCCTAACTCGGATTAAAATGGAACAAAAATTATGCTTAATTTTTTTACAATTTTGTTAAGGAAAATTTCTTAGTTTATCACAGTTTTAAAAGAACATAGCTATATTTTAAATTTAATTTTGCACATGCCAATCATCTATTCTGATGCTGACCAAGGTTGCTCAAGCCATTTTTCCATATCTGTTATTATATTGCTTCCCCCTTCTGTTACTACTTCATCGCTTTCTTCTCGGAAGGAATCTTGATAAACTTCTTCTTCGTTAATCTTTCATAATTGCCCCTATATTTTTTAAGCATGTGACAAAAGGACTAAACTTTCAGTAATCACTTTTATATCAGAAACGTAAGTTGTTATATAAAAATAAATGAAAACTTTCTTTTCCAATAAAGCTCAAAACACTTTTATAACTGTCAATCACACTACTATAACTACATAAATATGAAAGGTAACAATCATTACATATGTAAAATTTTTTAAATCTAAAACATAAGAAGTGAAAAAATTAAATCTTAGATTGCTGAAAGATTCATTTTTAAAATATTTTCATAATCTATTATTGTTATTTGTTATTTAATATTTTATTCAAAACGCAAAGTCGTATTCGAACCACTTAATTTCCTAGATTTACTTTTGAAAATTGAAGAATACTTTCACTTTAAGATTGCATTAGTAAAGATAATTTATCTATTAAATTATAGAAAGATGTTAATATTTACACTTTATTACATATTACAATGTCAGTATACTCTACATATTTAAATAAACGTAGCTAATATTAACAAGAATAAGTAAAGTTATTTCATACTAAGTTAATTGTAAATGTAAAGTTATGATAAAATATGCTTAAAATTTTAAGAATAAATTGATTATAATTACCTTTATAAAATAATCAAGAAAAATGGATTTCTTTTGGTTGCCTTTCGCAGTTCTTCCTCAGCTCTTTTTAACACTAACTCCTCCTTTTTAGAAGAATTTTTATACTGCCGCCTCACATCACCAGTTTTACATTGAATATCCTTCAAATGTTTATCTGATGAAGACTTTTTGAAACTTTAAAAAAAAAAATTTGTACAATATTTCTCGAAATGAAGACATATTTCCGGTTTGACTTGTTTTATGCAATGTGCGGTTTTAAAAACTCTGGAGACACCAGACAGTAGAGCTGTCGGCCACTATGGTTACGAGGAGGTGTGAGGTGATTAGTTTGGTTTCGGAACAAATTGGCGGAAGAATCGTTCTTGAAAACGAACGAAAAATTGCTGTCTATGGAAAACAACATCATTAAGATCAGAAAAGATCGAAGAAAAACAATATTATTAATAAACAACATCGAAGAAAAACAACGTATAAATAATAGACAGAAAAAATTAGTATAAAAACAATTAAAAACATTTTTCATTTTCGTTTCCCAAATAATGAAAAAAACATCATCAAAACAATTATCCACTTAACTCTCATCAGATATTATCGCTATGAAATTGATTAGTGAAAAAACATCCCAGAGAAGAAACGAAAAAGAAAAAATGAGCTATTATTGTTAAAAAAAACTATGAGAACCCAAGGGGAAAAAAAACGTCAAGTGATTAGCAGACTTAATGTCTACGAAGGATTTGCGGTTTGAGAATATTCGTTATTTTATTTTATTTCCGCTTTCAATGAGATTTTTTTTTTAGTACATACTACGAAGATGTATTGTTTAGCAACGGATTCGGAAACCCTCCGCGCTTTTGCGCATGTGCCGGGCGGAGTTATTTTCATCAAAATAGGGGTAAAATGAAGAATGGAAGGGTGATGCTTACATTTTACTAAGCGTGATCTAACAAAGAACTTCGGGAATGCGCTCATATGACTCATTGCCTGACACCCCTTTCCGGTGTAAAATCGTCCAAAAGTGGTAGTCTCGGAATCCTTTGCTGAAAAGTAACTTCAAATCTGACTAAGAAAAAATATTTTTTTATGCACGATGAGTTTCAAGTTTGTTGTAACATGTTTATTTGTGCTTGCTTTGAAACTCGTATTGTCAGAATACAGCATATTGGTCCCTTTCATTAGAATCTCATCATTGGAAATAGTAGAAAGTTCTCAGAAATAAGCCTTATGCATCAAACGTTATTATGAGCTGTCACCTTCAGCTATTATAAAGAAAAGATACTATTATCCATTGTGTTCAATGAACATTTATCCTATCTATCGTTTATATTTTTCTTGTGTGGTTAAAATGCTTAACCTCAGAACATCATTGAAAAAAAGTTTAATTTTCTTTTGCAAAATTTAATTTTTTTTCAAATTTAATTTTTTAAATTAAATTATTTTTGCAAGTTACAAGAGATTTTCGGAAATAAAGTGATTTTAATATCTTACGTAATTAAGTTAGTGACGTTTACGTAATTAAGTTAGCATCACTCATACCGCCCCCCGGGGCGGAAAAAATAAGCAAATCGCAAACCCCTCCCTCCCCTTATGTGCTTACGTAATATTTGAATGGCCCCTGTCCTTTTAAAATAAGAATTGAATTTACTTCTTGGAATTAGATAGATTCTTAGGAAATAGACTAAGCATTATTTCTCAGGTATTGTGCAACACTGAATCAAGCAATGGCGTTCTTCTCTTTGTACAGAAACGTTTGTAGAAAATATACCGTGTGCGAGGATAAGAGATTATCGGAAAGAGGTCTTTATCCCAGGCATACCATAAAATTCCTTCCAAGAAGTATAAAGTGTTCTACCAAGAAAATGGTAAGTCATTCCTTAGTCAGCCTGAGCTTATAGAAAGCTGTTGCTTTCTATTTTCCGAAGTTTGAAATTCTCCTATACAGTAAAAGAGAATCGCTAATGAAAAGATGACACAAGAACACCAGAAACTCTGTCTAAAGCGGATTCAGTACCACACAGGGGAGTTTAGATTTTCTTACGGCATTAACTAGCTGGAAATTGTTATCTTTCGTTGCAGCTTGCTCATTACTTCTTTTCCTGTAGTGTAAAAATATCGAACCTTTCACGTACTTCACAAACACACGGCTGATAATCGTATGCTAGTTGGCCAACAGATAGAGAGCGTGTTTCCAGGTTTAATACTTCTTTTTGTTCTTACAAAGAGATTTGCGGGATATCCACTCTCGGAAGACTAGTTCTTTCACAGGGAGCGGATGTACAAAACAGATTGTGGATAAGGACAAGAGATTATTGGAAAGAGGACTCTCTCCCAGGGATACCTTAAAATTCCTTTCAAGAATCAGATAGTTTTCTGATTCTTGAAATTGATGAGTCATTCTTTTGGCAGCAAGTACCCTATCTAACAGTTGTATAGAAAACTGTTGTTTTCTCTTATCAGAAATTGGAAATTCTATTGCACCGAAAAAGAGAACCGCCAATGAAAGGATGACAAGAGGACACTGTCCGAAACTGATTCAGTACCATACATGGTTTTTCACATTTTCTATACGGCTTTAACCCAGCTGAGACTGGTTAATCTTTGTTTGCATTTTGGGCCTTTATTCTTTTCCTATTGTGTAAGAATGTTTGAATCTTTCAAGTATTTAAACGACACATGGCTGTTAATAGATCAGATCCAGTTGACCAAGGGACAGTGGATGAATTTCTTAGTTAAAGCTCTTCCTGATTGTTATAAAGAGATTTAGGAAGTGTCCAGTCCAGGAGTGGGAGAATAGTCCTTTCATAGACAGGGATAATTGAATACCATACTGAAGTTAGTTTTCTTGAAATGAGTCTTGCAAAAAATCCCTGATCAGAAAAAGTATCAAGGAAGTACATAAAGAGAGTAGTGTCAAAAAAAAAAAAAAAATTCGTCCTCTAGATTTTTATGAGTCTACACATTTTAGACCTTCCTGAGTCCGAAAATGTTATTGGAATTATGCCTGCGCTTATGTCAATACGATAGCTAAGATGCAAAGAACTAGATAAATGAAATTTGATATGTCGTCTTAAATCCTAATTTATGAATCTGTATTAAATTTTGGACCCGTCAAGAGGAAGAGATACTTGGCCAAATTACTTATTCATTTATCTCTATTTTACTATGAAGCTAAACAAAAAAGAGCTATATTTGAAAATATATTTTTTAACATGTGCGCTGTGACTGATTAAACCATTATTTATGAAAAAGTTTCGCTTTATAATGACGGTTCAGGCGATCAGATGTTTTATCATTTAACGGCGATGAAAGCTGTTTCGTTGTTAAAGGACTGTTTTTATTGTAAAGAATGAAAAATGACAGAAATTTTTATTGTAAAGAATGAAAAATTAATCAGAATTACGAAAATTCTGACAACTGACAAGATTCTACATTTGTATCTAACTAATTTGTGTTATGAAACGTTGATATATGCTATTAAATGCTTATTTAATAGAAATCAAAGTGTTTGTATATTTTTGGGTGTTAATTTACAATATCGTTGCCTCTCCTTCTAATGAAAATATCAAATACAATTGTTTGTGCATGTTATCGTGATTATAATTAAAATATTTTAAAAAATCGGGAAATCAGAAGGAAGTAGTGCAGACATCAATATAAGATTATCGGATAGTTGATATTTTTTTAATTTAAGGTTGATACTTTTTTGAATAAAGTTGTTCGAAGTTATCTCAAGCAAACATCAAAATTACGAAATCAAATAAATTTAATAAAATCTGTTTTGAAATTTACTTTTATTAATGTACTTAAAAGTAGAATTTTATTTATTTTAATTATTCGGATGGATTTTTGGTTTTTAATTTATGATTAATCATTATAAATAATATGGAATTTTGAACATTTTTTTTTTCAAATTCACGACCATGTAGCGCCACGTGTATGAAATCAAAATTTAATTAAATTAATCGATGAACTGATAATTAAGTTCTGAAAATATTAAGATAGTCCAGGGATGGGGAACCTTTTTGTTTGAAAGCCCACATTAAACATTGCAGTTGGGCAAAAGACCGCAAGAACAGAATCTAAAGGGTTATTGTTCTGTAATTATTACTATACACCAGACATTTATGTATTTCAGTGCAAATTAAAAATAACTGGTAAGGCCGCATAAGAAATGCAAGAAGGCCGCAGGTTCCCCATCCCTGAAATAGTCCATTGTCAGGTAGCAAGTCTACACAGATCTGGCCGAAGCCATATGGTATATGTACTGAACGGCCACCGCGAAGTAGCCCAATTCTGATATAATATCATGTTCCAATATGGTAAGATCCAGTTAACTTTCTGCTATTGATTTTAATTTGGTTATCTTAATTT
>BGPR01028694.1:0-19797 GCA_013235015.1 Araneus ventricosus | reverse complement strand
AAGAGGTCACCGAGGAAGAGTGTCACTTCGATTGAGGAGCAGAGCCTTGGCGAGGATAGCGAGGAAAAGTCCTCTCCTGAGGAAATGCCTCGTTGCGATAAGTGTGGACAAGTGGTTTCTCTGTAGACTTATTTACTTTTTGTTTCGCTTTGCTTCTGTCTCAAGAAAAACTGCTTCTGTGCTTTTTTCTTTCTGTTTATCAGGAAATAAATACCTCATGAAGCATGTGACCATTTTGTCTCAGTCTTCCTAAATGTCTTGTTCTCCAACGCATTCAAGCCATTAGAAAAACTTCCTCTAGAGGCATAACATGGTATGATTGCATATGATGGTATACAAATTTTACCTTCCCTATGGGGTCTTGTGTCCTAAATTATTAAGTAGTTTTTTCCTATTTTTTACCTTTCTTTTATCTCAGACTGCTCTTTTTATTCTCTGTTATTTATTTTCTATATTAATTCTGTTATATCAATATTATAAACTAAACTAAAAAAAAATTTAATTAATTTTAATCTAAATTTTCGGTAACTTTTAGCTCTTAAAAGGAATTCTGATTACACATTCTGTAACTAATTTCCATAACATTTTAATATAGCTTGAATTATCTCGCCTAATTGCGTTCTTTTTGGAGTTTTGTATGTTTTTATCCTCTTTTAGGTATATGAAGAAACTTCCTTTGAGCAAGCTTTTGCTTTTGTTTTACGTGGAAATGATCACCCCATTTGTTGACTGAATGTGGTAAACTTATAAAGCAAAAAGTGAAAATTCTGGTTTATAAACTGATGTTTTCACCATGAGGCCAAGAAGAAAACTTTCTTAACCGCTTAAGGACCGAATTATTCTGAAAGCTACGGTACTTAGAACGAGTTAACTTGGGTTGTGTCCTTAAGCGGTTAGAGCATCAACTTTGGACCGAAATGAGATTAAGTCGTTAACAGTGGTTTTGCTCATAGACTTAGTGAGTCCACCCTATTAACGCACATAAAATGGCCAACATTACGCGTGAAGGTTGTGTAATACTGCCCAGAACATTCGAAGAGGATTATAATGTGCCTGGTACTGAACGTCTGCGAATGGAAAAGGACAGGAAGAATCTTGAAATTGCCAAATTTGGGGACTTCTGAAAAAATAATGACGTCAGGTTTGAAATTTTAATTTTTCCTAATAATGTCGAATTATACTGCTAGAAACAACTGAAATACTTCAAAAAGGCATGTTAAAGTATTTAGAACACTAAAATCAATAAATAGGTTGTTGCGAAACAAAATCATGTTATCTATAAAGGAATACCCAGGTAGTCCAATCTGCTGCATTCAAAGACTCATGAGCGTACTACTGATGTTTGACGATATTTCTGTGTAATAGGGTATAGAGTGAAATCTCCATTTTTAGTTTTAGAATTGCTTTCATAAATCTACTTTACCAGCGTTTGGCTGGGATTATTTTCCTAACTCTTTTCGTAAAATTTCAATAAATGAAAATAATGCAACCGAGCGAAGCATCATAACAGAACGCGCTTTATAATTTTATGCCTCTAAAACGAAGTTTAAATATTCATATTGTAAAATGCATTTTGTACAACCTTAAATCGGAGAATTAAATTCACGAAACAAAATTAAAGAGAATGAGTATCTTGGTTCGTCCAGAAAATAAGTTTCCCGGAGGCCGTAAAAAGACACAAAACCTGATTACCTGGAAACACTTATTGAAAAAGATAAGCACTCTTTTAGCATCCTTTCAGCAAAATAATCACTGAAATTGAAGCATGTGTCATACCATGAGCCCAATTTCTGTATACCGGTGTCGAAGAAATCCTTGCCTGAGTACGGAACCAGCATGTGATAAACGTTTGCACGTCATCGTCACTGGGGAACTGCTTCCCAATTAGGAACCTTTCCAAGTGCTGGAACAGATGGTAGTCTCTGAGAGCAAAATCAGCACTATAGGCGAATGGCCAAGCCCTCATGCAGCGATGTGCACACAACTGCTGCAACTGTTCCGCTGGGATGTGTTTGATCATGACCATAAATTATTATTATAATTTATGGTCAAGGTCAAACATAATAATTACATAAATTATTATTATAATTTATGTCAACTCGTGGAGGAAACTTTGCATCAATAAGACATTTTTGTTGAAAAGTGAAACAGAGACCAACTAATTACAGGTATGGAATTGAAATTTTTTCTCGTTTCTTGGCAACGCTGACAAGTGTATTTCATTCCTTGATCGTATATAACAATCATTCCGGAGGTTACAGAAGGAAGAAAAAATCGAGCCAGTTTTTCAGCGAAAATTTTAATGTTGAAAAATCCGTCTCTGGTAAAGAAAGTACAACATTTCTTTAGGAAGTGCATTTAAATGGGAAAGATAATAAATTTAGCTTTCATGTTGTTTTTTTGAATGCCAGTTATAGTTGTTAGTTAAGTTATAATTATTTTTTCTGACGAGCTTTAACTTTATACCGAAAAAGATGGCGTCATTGCAACATGGAAATCTGAGATACAAAGGAATCCCCATTGGTTTTTAAATTTATTCTGTATTCAGTAACAATAAGAACAATGTTTACTTTTGCTTCAGAGAATGCCCAGTGTGCATAAAAGGAATTAGGGATTTGTAAGTATGTGGATTTCTCTCCAGAAACCCTAGAAGCTTGCTTTAATACTATTTCACAAGGTTATTGTACTCTTAAAGAGAGCTTTTTTGGTACTCCAAGCAAATAGTTTGTTAAAAAAAGAAGCTACTTCATATACATAACACCACTTCATGTCCCCATATCTAAAATCATTATGATTCATTGTAATTGGTTCAGCTGGGTACGCGTACCTCTGGGGGTACGCGAAGGACCAGTTAGGGGTACTCGAACTCAAAGTTGGTGATGGCGGACACACGAAAACATAAGGGATTAAAAATGTTACATGATTTTGTTTCTCCAAATTCGTGTAAAAAGTAATAGTGAAAGTTATGCAAGTCGTAATTCTAGCCTCAAAATAAGTAAAAAAGAAAGCAAAAGGAAGTGTAATTTTTATAAGTTAATGTGCAATTATTTTAATACTGATTTCATCTTTTTTGACGTTGAACTAATACTATTGAAAAAATGAAAATAAATTGTAAAATCAAAAATAAGTCCTGCAAAAGTTATAAATTCCACTCATTATACTCTTAAGCTTACCTAGGGCCTTAACATTATTGATAAAAACTTCTTTCTATAGACAGATGGTAGGAGGAGGCATATTGCATTAGGGGGTACGCGAAAATAATATGACTACTCAAGGGAAAAAAGTTTGGGAACCTCTGGTTTAGATGGACATAAATTGGCAGCATACCAGAAAAAAAGCTACTTCATATAACAAAACCTGGAAATCCCCTGATATTCTCCAATGAGAAGGAGAAGATTTTTGCAGTTTGTATAGCCCAGTTCAGTGACTTTGCTTTTCCTGCCAATAATGCTGACAATAAAATGATAATAAACGCTTATTTAGTTACGGTGTTGTAATAGATAGATATGTTAATAGTACCCCAAGCAAAGGAGCAAATACACGGATTTCTACAACGCCATCCTGGTCTGACAGGATATAATTGTTTATTAGAATCAGATATATAATATATATGTAACATCTTTACTAAAGGTGAAATGTAGAAGATCTGAGTCAAGCAGAAAACGTTGGTTGAGTCAATCTTCTTTTATTCAGCCATTGAGGATATTTCTTCGTGGGTAAAGGATTAAGTTCTTACGTAGCTCCATGACCAGAATAGAAGAGGTAACGCGCGAGGCGGCGCGCTGTTGTTATTCGTTTACATGTTGGAGTGAAAAAGGGCAGATAGGAATGCGCAGAACGCTTAAGTACCCAGAGAAGGGAATTTTCCCGGAACGAACTCGTGACTCGAAAAGAAAGTTGTAGCGCGCTTATTACGATGAAAGTAGAAGTAATTAAAATGAGGTGTCTTTAAAAGATTATTTAAGAAAGTTAAATTAAAATATCACATATATATATATTTCCTTGTATATTTCCACCCAGATTTTCTAGAAACATGCCTAATGATACTCATAGCGAGTTTGTTACTGAAATATACTAATAAAAATGGCGCAAAAGAATTCTCTTCTTTGCACCAAATTCTTGAAAAATTACAATTTATTTTTAAATTACTGTATGATCCAAATTTTTGCTGCAAAATTTTCTCTAGTAGTTACTCAATGAGGAAAAATCTTAAAAGCCTTTTTCAGAGAAATATATGTAATTAAACTAAAAGAAAAGTTATAAATTAATTTCGAAATTCCTTTTGAAAATCGGTGCAAAATAACCCCATTTTACCGTATATAATTTATAATACAGAGTGTCCGAGAATTAATGGACCCATTTAAAAAATTAAAAAAAAACAAACTAATAATGTTACAAGTGCAGTTTTTTTTAAATGAGAGGGCAAATAAAATTTTTTTCCAGATAGGTGGTGAACCATTACGTCGTTCGAAATTTGCTACAGTGAGAGATTTCTATACGCAATGGCTACTAATCAGCAAAAACCCATGCACGTTTTCTGGTTTAATTTTTTAGTTTTTTTTAATATCTCGAAAACTATCCAGTTTTCGAATTACAATTGATTTAACAAATTAAAGAGAATAAAATTCCCTATAAATAAATCTTTTATTTTTCTTATATCTTTAATAGTTTCGCAGATAATGGCTCTCAAAAAAGAGATATGTCCAATAATTTACGACCACCTAGACCGCTGTAACGGCACGTTAACTACCTGAAAGAAACTTTTTAAAATGCGCTCTCATTTTTTAAAAACCGTAGTTGTAACATTGTTATTTTTTAAATTAATTTTTGAAATGGGTCCAACAATTCTCGGACACCCTGTATTTAGCTTTAATTATATATTTATACCATTTGTTTATATGTAAAATTTATAATATTTCTAATATTTAGTAAGTTATAATCATAATATAAATAAAATTCATTGTGAGTATGTATGTATGTTTGTATATATGTTCCACATCTCCTTAACTACGGTACTGATTTCAACCAAACTTTTCACACTTATTAATTAAGACAAGGGGAAGATTACTGTCAACTTTTATAAGTGCAAATGTTAATTAAACGGTTAGTTAATTAGAAATTAACCGAAACTTAACAATAACTTCGGAGCAAATTATCTCTCTAGAATTTTTATACCATCTTAAAGTTAAAAATCTTACCTTTATAATGATACCATTTTTATATCTGCGACATGTTTTCTTCCATTTTTAACAATTTTTCAAAATTTATTAAATTGCTAATTACCTGCAGACTATTTCGAATTAACGCAAATTTATAGCTTCTCCGTTGCTAGGCAACGGTTAGACTTTGAACTGATTTACGTTAATTTCTGAAATTTTTGCTTGTTTTTATAAATATATTTTACATAAGAAGAGAGAGATCATCATCGACTTTTAAAAGCCCTAATCTTATTAAAATTTCAGTTAATTGGAAATTAAGCATGATATAGCATTTTCCGTGATATTTTTCGAAAATATGTATTATGTCACAAAAACTATTTTTTCACATATTTAAAGTTAAAAAAATTATCTTTTCCTGACACAAGTTTCATTTCCGTTCAATTCGTTGCCCTCATTTTAAAAAATTTTGAAAAATTAAATTGTGTATAAAATTTACAATTTATAACACTTTTTTTTTATTGGTGAAGAAGAAGAATACGTAAGAAAAACTGTTGCTATCTCACATTAGGATAAATTCCGGAAGAAGACTAATTTTATTATTTTTTTATTCATATTTATTACAACGCTTTTTCTTAATTAAAAATTTACTACGTAATTAATTGTCCCAAAACATCCGTCAAAATCTTTCTTATACTGCAAGATTTATGAACAAAATTTGAAGTACCTATGCAACAAATATTAATAACTTATGGAGAAAATTAGCTATCGGCAGTTTTTAAAAATCGACTGGTTCAATTGATATTCTCATTCTAATTATAAAACGTTTCAGAAGATAAAAGAATTTTGGGTATTGTAATTTTCTATATAAAAGTAGTTTTTAACACCAAAATTATTAGACATGAAAGTATTTTAATCCCTAGCAAAGCCGGTCATAACAGCTAGTAGGATTAGTTTCCACAAAAGATAGCATTTTTCTAATAATGAATAAGAGACAAACAAGCACGTTAATCGATTTTTCAAATTTGGCCATTTTTGGCATTATTTTAAGGAAGGTTTGGCCTTGTTTTTATTTTTTGTTCTGGTAACTTTAGTCGGTCTGTCGTTTAGGTAGACCATCTTTCGCGAACTAAACACGAAACAGTTTTGATATTTTGGAGAAAGGGGACACATCTTGGTTGATTTAGTCAAATGCCATTAACACTGAGGATTGAAACGAGACTAAAAAGAATTTTGATAATAATTCAAAAGAATTTCTATATGTCATTTAGTTTATTCACTAATGCAGGTTCATTTTATACTCTCAATAATAAAAGTTGAAAAGGATAATTATTTAAAAGCTAATTTTAAAAAATAACTCGAATTATAGTAAAATTTCAATTAACCGGCAGTCGTTTATCCGTCCGTTTCTGTTATCCGTCAACGTCTAAAGAATCTAATCCGTCATTTCTGCAGATTTCTACTCTTACATTGAAGTTTATATGGATCGTTTCTAAAAGTAAATACAATATGTGCGTATAAAAAAAGGATTTTAACGTAGGACTACGTTCCTCCCAATGGGGTCTCAGAAAGGAATTTGATTCGCACTCCAAAACGCCACGAAAAACTTTGTATGGGAGATCCTCTATGGTAACTCTATGATCCTATCTTGGTAACCACATATGTTAAAAACATAACTAATGCCCTATTTTAGAGATAAAGGGTAACAACAGAAGTTACAAAAAATGAAAATCGGAAAAGAGTCAAGCGAGTAAAGTAGTCTTACGCCTTTAACATCAGCAGCTGTTTGAATAAAATAAATAAAATAAAAAAATATAAGTATGAGCTTTTATTCATGCGAAAAAAAAGAATGCAAAAGTTGAAAATAATTTTTCTGATTACAATAAAATGCATGTTTCGAATAAAAGCATGGGGGCCTTACATAACACCTTATATTTTGTATATATTTTCTTAAACAAATGGAATATTTCTAGAAGGTAAAGGCGCCCACGTTTTTATTCGAACCACGCATTTTATTGAAATCAGAAAAATTATTTTCAACTTTTGCGTTCATTTTTTCACATGAATAAAAGCTTATACCTTATTTCTTTTTTAATTTTATTTTCTACTTTTTAGTGACGGCTGACACGAATACACACGACATGTTAGGCATAGTAAACCAGATTCAATTATTGAATTCTCCAATATAAAACACATATTAAAATTATTATATACATATGTACAATTACATATTTAAATATGATTTAATAACATTAACTTTCTGAAATATAAATCCGTATTATATTACGTGATAACTTACAATTATTATCAACAATGTAATAGAAAAAAAGAGAATCTATCTACACGACTTTCTCTTTTTGCTTAAGTGTGAAACGTTCGGCGCATACGAAGTAAAAAAAAAAATCTGGTGGTTGGCGAATTCTAATAGAAAGTAAACCCAAGACACGTAGACACGCGAACTATTACGTCATTCATCGGTGCAGCGCCGGAAGTATAGCGTATTCTCTTTTAGCTTCGGGGTGTTGTTATAACCCTATGTAACGTGAGGTTCCACCTTCCAAATTTTATCGCCCAAATATAGGGCTAAAATTTTAATATCATATCGTTAAGTTTAAAATAAAGAACAGCAAAAGATATAGATTGCAAATTTTTTTGCATAATATCGTAATGTCTCCGGAAACCCACCACTGTGCTAAATTTCAAAGCTAGCTATGTTAGTAAATAAAAAAATATGTCAAAATGAAAAACTGAATTTAAGTAAGATAAAAAAAAAACTGCGAGTACTTAGGTTCGATGTAGAAAAACAGAAACATAATTCGCCCTAGAGACAGTGGCGTATCTTGGGAATGGGACGTCCGGCTCATAATATTATTTCTGCCCATCACCGTCATTACCAGTGACTTAGCATGGTATTTTTTTTTCGCTCCCTTGTCCTATTTGGCTCCAAAATGTGACTTAAAGGCATTAACATTTTACTACAATGGCCAGTGGCGTAGGGAGAGTAAGTGGCACCAGTGGCGGCGACTGGATGGAAAAGTGAAGGAGAAAAAAATTTATAGACATCTAAAATACCTTGGAATATAGGGGGGTAAACAGCAAAATTTAAAAATTTAGGTAAACAATTAGCTAGTTTTCCCAAACACTATTGCTTTTTCATAATTCTTTGTTTCAGGCACTTACAATGAAATAAAAATTTAATTTTTCCCTGAAAAAAATAGGCAGGCGACCGCTCCCCCCGACTCGCCGCCACTGAGTGGCACCCGGAATTTTTTTTTATCCCAGTCGCCATCAGTAGCTTAACAAGTGTAAATGGCAAAAAGAGTATAGTATTATTGTTAGGCCTCCTTGTTATATTTTGCTTTAAAAATGGCAAAAACGCAGTAATGTTTTGACTCTATAGCGCCCCCTAAAATTGACGCCCAGGGCATCTCTACCCCCTCCCCCCTTGCCCGCGGTCGCTACGCCACTGCCTAGAGAAATCCTGGCAATCAAGGCTAAACAGAGGCCACAGAGTGCGGCTCTCTGAATAGCTTTATATGAAATATTTATAACATAAGGCAGTCAAATAAATTTTAAAAATTAATTATAAAACTATTTAATGAAAGTAAGGGCAAAATTAGAGACCAAATACAAATTTCTAATGACAAGCGCTTTGGAAAAAAGGTCAAATTTCCTAAATTTAGTCTTAAAAAGTCCAATGTGGCAATCCTGGTCGTAATAAAATATCGTTTATTCTTTTCCTGTAATAAGGAATTTTATACTTTTTGCAACTGATGAATGTATAGAGCATAACAATAGGAGAGCAATAAAACTAAGACTAAACCAATTCTAAATTATCCAACCCTTAGTTTAAAGGAAATTATGCTATATTACAGAAGAGACAGGAATTCACACTATCGCACTCGAATAAGACAGAAGAGAAACTGTTTATTTGCATATGTACAAGTTAAAAGGAAAAAAAAACCCAACAACAGTAAGCAAGATAGCGCCATCTGGCGTGGGAGACACAAATCATTCCAATCTCATACGTATTTCCCCCGGTGGCCGTAAAAGACATGGAAATATACGTATCAAACACAAACGAAATTGCTAATTCTTCGACAAAACACTCAAGGTAACGCAAATATTCAATGTAAACATCAATTAATCAAGATAAAAAAATACAAATATTCAAATAGAAGCATAATAGCACACAGCTAAACTAGAATTATTACTGTAAATATTAATTATTTCTCGTTTGTTTTCTCAATTCCTATTCTATAATTGTAGTTAAAAAATTTGTACTATTACTAAATAATTGTTAAACAATCATCAACAGTGATTGAATAATTCCATAAAAGGCAAGAAATCATCTTCATAAGGAGTAATTCTAAAAAAGTAAATAGATATGAATATATCAGAGTACATCATAATAAAAATGTCAATATTGTTATATAATACTACAGAAAATAAGTGGAAAATATTCGTTGCAAATTTAAGATTTCCTTGGATGGGATTTTAATAATTTTATAGCAACCGAAGTGAAGCACCGAAGGATGATTGAAATTCTAACCGATTTCATTATGCACAACTAATTAGCAACAATTTCTGTAGAACACACTGCCTTCAGTTCTTTTCTTGCGCCAATAAAATTAGTTCTACAGTCACTGAACAATACATCGGATTTACCTCTTCTTGTCACGACGCGTTTTAATGTAGAGATAAAACAATCAGAAGACAAATCTCCTACGTGCCTTTACGACGAAGCATACAAACACGCACGCATAGGTTTTCATAGGTCTTATCACACGACCATGGCGTATATCATAGTATACAGTGTTACATATATTTCTTCCATTGTTACTGTTAGCCAATTTTTCGGGGCATCTTATTATTTTAAGAGCCATGACCATAAAAATTTCATGCTATAAGTGATCAGTTTGCTAGTTACACTCACAGATTTGAAATATCTTTTTGTGTAAAAGTAGGTGGTTATTCTTGTTTTATAAATATCTTCACACTCTCTGTAAATCTTCAATTTGTTTCATGCTAGAAAAACAATACAGTCAAACCCCGGTATAACGAACCCCAGTATAACGATTTTAGAATAATGTTGTGCTATTGGGATCTGCGACCAGAAAGGGGGCAAGTCACGAAATCAGAAAGTATAACTCACGAATGAATTATCAAATCAAAACAAAAAGTATTAAAACAAATAAGCAATGGTCTTTAATCGCCAGATAAAAAATTAAAGAAAGGAGGAAAATGCAATATGTATTTAATCAAATATAATTCACAAATGAAATTATCAAATTAAAACAAAGAGTATCAAGACAAATAAGCGATTATCTTTAATCTCCAGATAAAAAGTTAAAGAAGGTTGGAAACAACAATATGTATTCATCAAATGCAACTCAAAATGAAATTATCAAATCAAAACAAAAGAATCAAAACATATAAATTAAAACCTCGCAAATAACCAAACCAGAACCACAGAGAAGTACTCAGTGACCAGAAAGGGGACAAAACGCACAACGTATCCGATCGAATAACAACTCACGAATGAAATTATGCTTACTCATGCCCACAAAGAATGCATCTTTTGAAAATTAGTTGCTAAAACATGAATCACAACAACTCAGTGCCGCCAACAACCGTTAAAATGGAAGGAGTATTTATATCATTTAGGCTGACGCAATATGCGGTTTTTCCATCTCATCATAAACCCACAGTACTCCCCCTTCCCCACCCCCCCCCCCCCGGTTCTATTCTTAGAACGCAACTTTGTATCAAAGCTAAAGCCAAGGCAGAAGAAACTCTTTTACCTCGTGAATAAAAAAATTATTAAAAACTCCACGAAAAAAGGTCTTTTTACAAGATTAAATCAGGGAGAAATTTTAAAATTATTACTTCAAAAAATAACAAAATTAGAGCGTCAGATTTAGTAATTTAAGTTTCAATTTTTAAAATGGTCTAGATTAAATTTTAAAATTCGGGCTTCGAGGTGCATTGAGATACCATTAGGACTACCTTTTATATATATATATATATATCAGAGAGCTTGGTATACAGATTTCACAAAAATTTTGGTGAAATAAAATATGAAAGCAAATTATTATATATATTAATATATTAACGGAGCTTTCAAAAATGAAAGAGAAACATGCAATTAAATATTTGTTTAAGCGATGAAAACGGTTTGAATTTCGTTGCAACAATGAAAAGTATTGTTGTAAATTATACCAAAAAATATTTTTTTAAATGTATTAAAATTAGAGAAAATATTGTATGGCATTAGATATTGTATTTTCATTTCAGACAAACTTTTAGATGTTTAAAACAAACTTCATTGGAACGGAAATTGTTTGTTCCTTCTTATAGTGTATCTATTTTCTTGCTACGATTATTAGAAAAAATGCACTGGTGAAATGAGTACGAAAAATCACCCAAAATACCACAAAATATTAAATAAAAAATTTTCTAGACTAAATTTTAAAATTCGAGGTGCATTGAGTCACCATTAATACTACTTGTGTGCCAAATTTCAGGGTGTAAGTGGAATATTTTACGTCTAAACATCGCACACACACAAACATTGCCTTTTAGGTATATAGATTTTGTGTGCTTGAAAAACGAAGTTAAAATATTCATTTGGTAACATTCATTTTGGGTAATTTTAAATCAAGGAATTTAATTTACGAAACAAGTCCCTGCATTGGGTTTGAGGACTATACTATCGAAGATTTTAATCCCAACTATATTGCTTAGAGTTTTATTTAGGAATAAAGACGGTAGATGGCAGCACGGTACTTTCGCTAATTTACGTTATTCATCTCTGCATTTCTTTTTCCATTTTTCTCTCTAATTTTTTTGGTAGGTCCCAAAGTGCTTACACATACGCTTTGTGGATTTTTTTTTTGCGATATTGAACAGTAATGTAACTATTGACAGGGCCAGATTTCCCAGAGGGCCATCCTAGGTCATGGCCTAAGGGGTCAGCCGTCGTGGAGTACTTATACTGAAGAAATAACAACCAAATATTTACAAATTTTTCAGTATTATTTTGAAAAGGCCATGTGAAATGATGTTTTTGAAATTTACATCCGTTACATTAAACATAATGAGCAATACATTTTATCGTAGGACTACGTTCCTCCCATTGGGGTCTTAGGAAGGAATTTGTTTCACACGTCAAAACGCCACAAAAAACGTTGTATGGGAAATCCTCCATATCTCGGTAACTACACATGTTAAAAACATAACTAATGTCTTATTTTAAAGATAAAGGGTAACAACAGAAGTTACATAAATTGAAAATCGGAATTGTAGTTCAGCGACTACTGAGTCGCAAAGTTGGGCAAAAATACGCATGAATTGGTGACGCAATCCTCTATATCTCGGTAACTGCATATGTTAAAAACATAACTAATGTCTTATTTTAGAGATAAAGGGTAACAACAGAAGTTACTAAAAATTTATTAAATTATGTATGTTACTTTTCATATCAAAGACCGATCCTACACAGAATTGTAACATATCCACGCGCGATTGAAGAATTGAGAAGAAGAGAATTGAAAAGAATTGAGAGTGACTTCGAGACACAAAAGAGTATCGCGAGTAAAGTAGTCCTACGCCTTTAACATCAGCGGCTGTTTGAAAAAGACAGCCTCTAGTATTTTTTTTTCCCCCTCGTCTTCTATGGACCTTATCATCTCTTGTACTTGCACTTCTTCGCATTGAAATAGATTTCCACTTTCCATTCAAGCCTATTCATGGACAAAACGAAGAAGTTCTAATAGGTATTTCAGACAATTTCAAGAAATTCGATAGGGTACTTTTGTAGGTGTTATTGTCATGTTATTACATATGTAGTGTAATTTTGAACAAAAAGTTTAATGAAATTCAAAGATTATAAAGATTGCATTAAGTGTTTATATGTTTCAAAAATAAATTCTGTAGAATATTTTTGTAGGTGTTAATGTCATGTTATTACATATGTAGTGTAATTTTGAACAAAAACTTTAATTAGATTCAAAGATTATAGAGATTGCATTAAGTGCTTATATGAATGTTTAAAAAATAAACTACTGTATATTAAATTGAACATTATATATTAACATTTTTGAGCGCGTGCGCAGAATATGTTTCGGCCTAGGGTGTAGAAATGTGTACTGTACATCCGGCTTTGACTATTGAACAGCATCTTTAGCTGATAAAAATTCTCTGTCTCTCCAAATTCCAAATTTTTTATCATTTGAAGTATTATAAGCTAAATTGATTTTTCTTGTAACGGCAATTAGTATACAACAGCTCTAAATTCAAACAAAATACAATATCGTGTAACATTCAAGCCGACATATCATATTATTTTTCTACTGACTCACTTTCTGACGTCAGTTTCATAATAATCTATTGAAAAAATCTATTTCGAAATTTAATCTATTGAAGCTGTGTTGAACAATGTAAAGAAAGAAAAAAGAAAGAAAGAAAAAAACTGGAAATGTAAAAAAAAAAAATAAAACACTGATTTGTAAAAGACTGCAATATACTATTTTAAAGTAAGTGAAATCAATTTAAATAATGGTGAAATCTTAAGCATGTCATGGTGCATTTAATTTTACAATATTCAGAAGATTTTTTTGTGAAAATTGGTTTAATTTTAGTCTTCCATGAACCAGTAATCAAATGAATATAGTCAAAATTCGACATCAAAACGTACAACCCCCCCCCCATCAAATTGTTATGGTTCCCGCTTTGCTCAAGGCTGATTTTAAATTATCCTGAGCTTTTTTTGTGTAATTTTGTGCAGCAGAATGCGATGAAAAAATTTGAAGACTATGCCGTAGCATGCGAGTTAATTTATTCCAAATAACGGAGGGCTTCTGGGTCTTTCCTCTAGTGATAGTACGTACCTCCTTCGGGAGGGTCGGGCCGTGGCCTGGTGATAGGCTATTAGGACTCGAGCTAATGCAGCGTCTGTCATTCAGATGCCCCGGATGCTACGGAAGGGCGGGGGTAGATTCAGATTTTCTGGTTATTCCGAATAACCTACTTCATATTCCCATTCTTATATATCTATACAGTAAAGCACCGTTTATACGTTTCTCGTTTATACGTCGTTGCATCACGGTCCCTATTTATTCATATTCATTGTAATGATAAAATACTTCGTTTATACGACGCGAAGCTTCGGTTCTACGTCGTTTCCTCCCGTTCTAAAATGTGAAAATTTCCTCCTTTCTAGTAAGTGTGTGAACTGTGATACAATTCGAAATTATTTACAATTGATGAATTAATATCAGAGAAATTGTCTGGTGATAATTTAAGCGATGATGAAGAAATTATTCCACCTTTCTTTAAAGACGCAGTGATATCCATTGAAAAGCTTCGGACTCATTTCTTTTGTCAAAATAATAGTAAAAAACATTCAATAAACTTAACTCGATTGAATGTTGTAAACAATAATCCCTGCCCTTCTTCTCTTTCTTTCACCAATAGAAGGGAGGCGGGAATTACAAACACAAGATTGATGAATTAATATAAGAGAAATATAAGAGATAATATAAGAGAAATTCTTGAAAATAAATTATATTACTTCAAATAAAATATGCCGAATATTATCATGTATGAATAGAAGAAATCATTCACTAATTTTATTCATACGAGGGTAATCATTACTCGAATGTATAAATCGAGTACAGTCTGTACAAAACATTTTGAAATTCTTCTTGTACTTTTTAACTAAAAGAAACGCGAAAGCTAAAGTGAAATCCTGATAAAATTGTTTTTATCTCAGACGCTTAATTTGAAATGCCAGAATAATCTCCTTTATCTCAATATTAGATAAAGTTAAGTTCTTCGCTTTTATAAAACACATCTTTTGTCGAAAGGGCTCATTCAAAAATCGGGTCTCAATTGTCGTTGGGCTCTTTTCTATATTCAATTTATTGTTGTTTTGTGAAGATCATAGTATATCTTCATTAAAAATTGTCTTAAAATCAGCACCTAATAATATTCACTCAAAAATCGAATATAAAAATTATCTTAATTTATTATAAACGTTATTCAAACATGACAGTTCTTCGTTTGAGAAGTTCCGAAACTTCTTAAATACTTTCCAAAAGTAAATGAATTATGCGATTTCAGCAGAACAAGTAAGTATATCGTGTACCCAAGTGAAAAGGAGATAACAGTTAAATGTAAAGAAATTTTAATAATATTCTATTTACAGTTCATGTGGAACAGTACAACTATGAATAATCGCCATTGACATTGATACACTGATTCCAGCTCGTAAGAAAGGAGTGGATGGCTTCAGTGTGGAAACTGCTGGGTCAGGCAAACACCCATTCTCGCCGTCTTCTGATTCTCTGACAAATGCTTGGGCACCCACTGTGCACAAACTTTGCCATAACCAAGATTTTTGTGGATTATGTGATGAACAGTTCCTTTGTTTATCGACAGTTCAAATGCAATTTCAAGTATGGTGATCCGACGATTCTGCCGTATGAGCTCATCCACAACCGAAATCGTGGCACTGTTGGTCACAACGTGCGCATGCCCAGGGCCTGGCAAGTCCTTGATGTTTACGCGTCCCGCCTCATAACGCTGACACCACCGGAATATGGTGCACCGTGCGAGACACTGCTCTCCGTACACCTCTTTCATCCTGCGATAAATTTGTGAAGCATGCTCCCCTTATGCGCGAAGAAATTGAATAACTGCTCTTTGTGCTGTTCTGGAGGAATCCATCATGCAATGAACTGCAGTAACAACGCTCCAGAAATGAGGATATTGATGCGAAGCCGTTAACTACGCAGGTGCAACTGGGAATACCACCACGCCAACTATCGGTAGCACATTTTCTCACTGGTATTTGATAGAACGCGGATACAGCTAAGGTCTCCTTTTCATTTGGGCACACCTTATAATATGTGGCCGATTGTTTAGAACAGGTTTCATCCAGTTCAAATGCGCACAGCACTTGCGTGTAATCGTGATTACAGGCATTTGAAACTTCTCGTCGTGGGTGCTCCATCCCAATAAAGCACGCGCTCACAAGTCCCTCTTGGTATCAAATTATCTGCCAAAACATCACATTCCGGTACATCCACAACAGAACAAGCTTATTTACCTGATCTCACCCCATGTGACTTTTTCCGCGAATGAACAATTTGCTGAAGGGGGAACGGTCCTCAAGTTCCGAAGCAGTGCAGCGACGATGCCACTGAAGGAGGTGGTAAAAATTGGCTTGTTATCCGCATTTACATCCGTGGGAGGAAACACCAAACGAACACTTTTCCATAGTAAAAGATGTCCCGGAACTTGTTCAGTGTAATAGAATTATAAAAATTTTAATGAATATAGGAATTGTATTTTCCCAGTCTAGCTTAAGAGAGTAAGTTTAATTCCTTCCTAATAACATTTTCTCACTTTCCGAACAAGCTCATTTGAATAATTGTTGTGTCAGCGGAAAGATATCGGAAGATAAAGATCACGCGGTCTCTTCGTGCTAATCACGTGATGCGTGGGTGTTTCTCCGTTAAAACCGAGTGCAATGTTATTCCGGGTTATACCGAGTTATTCCGGGGAGATGGCTTTTGAATTCAAACGGAATGGTCATGCGGTAGGACTGGTGAGCCTAACGAGATATGGGGATCTTTTCCCTGTCAGCACGGCGGCGATGGGCGATGGCTATAACTAAACCTTTTAACAAGGTGTAAGTTCATATCTTAAGAATGTAATAAACCCTAAATCCCTCTTGTCTAAAATGTAAATAATACCTGTGTAAATACTTTTCTCATTTCATATTATACTTTTTTAATAAATAAGCAATTTAGTTTTTAACTCCTGTTTCTCATCCTTTATCTTTGGTGCATTTACCCCTAGAGTGTTCCTTAGATGAAGCATTTTTACCTGTAGGCGGGTTTGGGATTATTTCCCATGCAACCCGTATTTCTATAATTTATGGCGGCTCAGGCCGGAATTGAATATTTCTACATGAATTTTAATCAGGAATAAAATTATGTTACAAGCATAAGACAATTTGCCAGGGTAAGAGGGGAGCAGAAACTTTACCCCTTTCCAAATATTTAGAGGCTTGCACGAGATAGGCCGAAAAATAGTTCTCGTTTCGAACAGGGTGATTCAGAAGGCCGGAGTAACTTTAAAAATCGATAATTCTCATATGAATGCAGATAGAATGACGCCTTTTGCACATTAAGGATGGAAATGGAGATTTTTGTCGCGAAACCAGATATTATTAGAAGCAAAATTTACAGTTTGACCCGTTCTTGGTCGGATTTTCTTTCTTTCGAATTTCTGACAAAAAAATTATTTTTTTCATTGCTGAAAATTAATATATGCTCTATCTTGAATTCGAAAATATAAAATAATTTTGTCAGTAATCAGTTTTGCTTGACCCGCTGACATGCGATAACCCGTTCACTGATCTCCAGTTTTCCCTGCAACGCACCCAAGTTTTAAATTTAAACAAAATACTCTCTGATAATATATTCTTCAAATCTATTGTTTTGAGGTATTTAAGATAAATATCTGCATGAAAAGAATTATTAATGATATGTAAAAAATGTTTTTTAAATTGGTTTCACAAACTTACCATGAAAACAGCTTTACAATCTTTCTTCACCATCAGAGCGTAAAAACCACATTGAATATTGCCTATTATTTTACTGCTTACAATGCCAAAACCGCGAAATATAACGAGACGCGTAAGTAGCGACGAATTCACTTTCAACGATGCAGTTTTTCTCTTCGTCACATGACATGCGACGCCGACCGTACGGGCACAAAAACCGAACGCATGACGTACGACGGCGGCCAAGAAGGGGTTAAACCACCAAATGATTGTGCAGTTAGAGTAATGAAGAGTTCCACACGATAAAGCAGTGGTCGGAATAATAGTTTTCAGATACTCAGTGTGTCGTTTTCCATTGGGTCACCTCTTCCGATCCAGCTTCCTGGAAATGCCCCTTTCAAAAATTCGATAATATTATCATGTTAGTACGGTGGAGCGCCGTCCTATGGACGAGTTTTCTGGTTTATTTACTTATATTAAAAACCTCGACTTTATCTGCTTGTATGTTGGACTTCCGCTTTGAAGATCCTTTGACTTAGCAAGTTAGCATTACACCGGAAATACGTATTACAGGCATGTAAACAAACCAGAAAACTCTTCCATTGGAACAGGACAACCGATGGGATTTGTGGAATAGCTAAGCTTTTCAACATATCAAAATAAACTTGTCCCATAGCTAAGAGAAGCTATATTTGGCGCAATGCAAGCTTCTTACAAAAAAATTTCCCAATTATTTTGAATCCATTACGAATAAAGTCCTTAGCCCTTGAGAAAATGGACTAGAATGGATTCCTAGTTTGCTTTGTTTTTTCGTTTCCCTCTGAGTTTATATTTGTTTTTTGGCTTTCTTTGAATGATATTGATTCCCTTGTCCCATAACTGCGTGCTTCATGATTTTCACTTTATATTCCCGATTTCTGACTATTGTACGCAAGCGTGGCTGAGCGGTCTACACCCAAAATATCTTCTAGGGCAGGGGTTCCCAAACTTTTTTTTTTCGCGTGCCCCTTCAAAAGTCTTTTTATTTTCGCGTACGCCCTACTATCATATCCACCCACCTCCTCCAAACATTCATCTATGCAAAGAAATTTTTATCAATGATGTTAAGTGTTTAGATCAGGTTAGGAGCAAATGACTCGAATTAATAACATTTGCAAGATATATTTTGATTTTGCATTTTATTCCATTTTTACATTACTATTAGTTCAACGACAAAAAAGTACAACCACTATTGTAATAATTTCGCATTAACGTATAAGGACAGCTAAAAATTATATTTCGTAATAATAAACTATTTGTGGAGGAAATTTCAATGCGATCTTTAAGCTTGTCCCATGAAGCTAAGTTTTATAAAATTGGGTTCAAATGAAGACTTAAAGGATCTGGTTAACAGGTGGTAATTTACCTGTTGAAAACTGCTTAGTAGTTTGGGAACACCTATTGACTTCAGAGAAAAGCAGAAAAAGAAACAATGGAATAAATTCGGTATAGCCATAGACGAGAAATGTAACTATCCTATAAATTTTATCTACTTATTGATTTAAAGAAAGTCACACTACAGAGAAAAATCCATTTACAGAGTGCAATGAATAACAAATACACAAAGAACAAATAATAGGACGCTGGGTGTTAACGGGTTTATGTTTTCTTTTGTCCACCATTATCGACCACAGGTTGGGAACCATTCCAATCCAAGGAGGAGCAGGCCATTACATTCTAATGCATAGTTCAGTAATTGTTAGCAATTACATTGGGATTCTTTTAGCTCGGAGACTACGTATCTTGATAAAATAAGTGCATTGTGAGTCAACCCTTAAATGCCCAACGTTGCCTTTAACCCGTTAGCCGTCGTGACAGCATCAAATTATGGCATTTTTAGTCTTATAAACAAAAATTTAATAAATAATTAGCTTTATAATTTGACGCAAAAATTAGGTAGAATCCGTAAACATCTCAAGTATTCTACGGCTCCTTTCCAAAATAGAAAGGGTCATCTTATTAGACAGCAAAGAAAATAAAACTGTTAAGGGGTTAAGCAACATACCCAATTTTGTGCTCTAAAAT
>BGPR01028692.1:3698-14515 GCA_013235015.1 Araneus ventricosus | reverse complement strand
AAAATGTCCTAACAAGAAATATCCTTCATATTAAATTTACGGCAAGTTCTGTAGCTAGAGTATCGACGTTCAATTTTGTTTCCTCACTTGTTCAAAATTCCTTAGCAATTGAAAACACCCGATTATCATAGATGGAATACGGAGATTTACAGATTAGTCTTAAAATATCAAAAAGGAGGACATTAAAGAGAAAACTTTTAGAAGGAGGACAGAATTTATAAAAGAAGGACTGTCCTCCACAAAGGAGGACAGTTGGTCACCTCAGTTTTATACATTTTAAATGAAGATTGCTTATTAATATGTCTTACAAATTAAAATTACTTCGAAATTTACTTGCATCAGACGATAAATTCTTTCAACATTAAATTGCGTTTATTCTTTGGTGTTTCCTTATCTGGCGAATTTCATATGCATCTGTTGTTTTATTTATCGTTTGCAGGCCAAAAACTACATTTACCATTCTAAGTATGAAATTTAACTTGCTACTCACTTATAAGGAAACTCGTTAATACTAGTGCCAAACATTTTTAACAGTCCATGCTTCCAAATGTAATAAGAATTTTAATTTCTATTTAAAGTATTTTGTGTACACATCCACGTTTCAAAAAGAGATAAGGTACATGATACGCAAGAAAAAAAATTGAAAGATGAATCAGAATTTTGAATAGAAATCTTCTTCCAGAACACATAAGTATCATCACGTGCGTCAACGCTAGTTTAAAAAGAACTGATATACCGAAATAATAAATTCTGAACTTATGCTTCGTTATAAAAATATTTGCATTTGCGTCATAAGTAACGATAAGCAGCAACAGTCGAATACAATGAAAAATAAATAAATAAATACAAATTTTGAAACGAGATTATTTTTCACCCTTCAGCGTATAGATATGAAAATGCGAAGTATATTTCTATGGAACCTAAATTCAACAATTGCAACACATTGTCTATTTTACGTGATATATTTTTTCGTTTCGAAAGCTGGAAAATTTCGGAATGTATGAATTTCAAGAAAGTCATTACTGATATAATAGCCCAGATCTCTCTCTCGGTAACGGTCTGACGTCACCAATAATAAAACTCGCGCCATAGCACTGGGAGACGTTAAATAACATTATTTCATTGTTATAGAACCTAAATTTCAGTCATTTTAAATTTAAAAGAGTAATTGTCGTTATAATTTCAAATTTAATAGCTCCAAAATTATGAAATAAAATTTTCTATCGATTGATATAAAATTTGTGTTGCTATGATCAGTAGTTCCCGAGAAATTTTAAATTATATTAATCATATATTTGAAATTAATTTCCGTTTTTTAATAGAAAGTGATGAATTGAAGTAGCACTATATCACGCGCGTGATATAGTTTGGACGCCACGATGCATCTGATTATTTATTGCAATCATGATGATATAATTTTATAATATTTTTTGGAAACGTTTGACAAGCAGAGAAGTGCTTTATTTTGATTAGACATCTGAAGTACAAGGAAAATTGTTAAACAACGAAAAATAATTCACACGGAATGTTCTATACCAAGAGGATTTTTGAATAAAGAAATATAATATGTAAATAAAAAATATTTCCTGTCATAAAACATACGTTTATCTTATCTGTTTTCGACCAATGCTGAACATTTCTCTCGCATATGTATATATTTAAACACGTCAATTTTGACGGGAAATCTCTCGAATGAAGAGAAAATTTGCACCCGTCATGCCATGACTGGTGATTTTCTAGTAATCATAATAAAGAGACATGACTTATATAATACAGTTTTGAAATTTCATTCATATGGGGAAAAGAATTGTTTCACGCTGAAGATTACAGTACAATCTTAATGATCCGGGTTTCTAACAACCGAGGTTCCTGTTAACCGAGCAAGTACCAGAAAATCGAACAGAATTTTTCATTTAAGTCAATGAATTTTTAAAAACGGTGTGTAAAGTTGGAATTGGAGCCGATTTTTGCGGATTTTCACGATGCGATGACTTTAAAAGGCTGTTATTGGGAAGATATATTTCATATTCCAAGAAATTATTTAGAGAAGAGATAAAAACGCAGTTCCATTCTTAAACCTTCAATAGTGATATGAGAAATCTCAATACATTTTCAGACAAAAAATGGCGCTATAAATGAATGTGTCAGGAAGTTTGGTATTGTTGAGCGACGGAGAATATTTTTTTGAGACCATCACTACAGAATCATTGGGAAAATGATTCTATAAAGAAAACAGCGATAATCAGCAACATTCGCGAATCCTGCTATTAAAACTAATTAATGTTTAAAAATACGTGTAAGAAGTTTGATAACTAATAACAGAGATAGTGTAACCACGGATTCCGAGACTACTTCTTTTCGACGATTTTACACCGGATAGGGGTGTCAGGCAATGAGTAAAATGTAAACATCACCCTTCCATTCTTCACTTTCCCCCTATTTTGATGGAAATAAATCCGGTCGGCGCATGCGCAGGAGCGCGGAAGGTTTCGGAATCCGTTGCTATACAATACTTGCGGACTGATATTTATCATTTCAAAATAAACACTTTCTTATAAAAAATATTTCCTGTCATAAAACATACGTTTATCTTATCTGTTTTCGACCAATGCTTGCCAATGCAAAACCTTGTCGAAAAGAAACAAGTCAAGATTTAAAATTCAGTCTCAATTTACCGAGTTTTCGATTATCCGAGTTGATTAAGGACACAATCAGCTCAGATAATCGATGTTCTACTGTATTATCATTGTTCAGGAAAAATGAAGACTTCAATTTCCTTCAAAAGTTTTGTTGTCGGTGTCGATAAAACATTTGAAATCCAATAGTTAGATTAACCCTTTAACTCTCGTGCCCGTGTGTCTTACATGCATCGAATTATTTCATTTTTAGTCTTATAAACTAAGATTTAATCATTGATTCGCTTTATAATTTATATATTATGTAGAATTCATCAACATCTCAAGTATTCTGTGGACTCTTAGATGAATGAAAACGCCAGCCCGTTTCCAAAACAGATGGGGTCATCTTATTAGATAGCAAAGAAAATGAAACTGTTAAGGGGTTAAATGCCCCGTTTTGAAACTATATGAAGACTATTTTGTGATAGACCTTGAAACTTTGAATCGCAATCAGTTGATGGAGATGACATACGAAGCAGCCAGAATCTTTCGACTTAAATGTGTAAAATTAGAAACAACAGAATTAGAAGATATCATACTAAATATTAGAAAGAAAATACTTCCAGAAACAATTTAAATGATGTATGAACGAGACAAAACGTTTTAGATAAGCCCTAAGTTGAAAAGAATGCTCAACGAATATTAGTTTTCATTATAATTTACATATAGAATTTATTCATATAAAAATATTTGTATTATTAGTTTTCCCAGAGTTTTTGTGCACGTCTTTCCAAGCATAAAAATTTCCAGCAAAACTATATTGTTTTTAATGTGTTATTTTATATCAAGTAGACATTTTTATACTAAACTAATCGTTGAAGTTTTTTTAAAAAAATTGTCTATTTAACTCAGCCATATATTCAAGAAATAAGCCCATTAGTGCATTTTAAGATATAACAAAACAAGATTCTTATATTTGTGAATACTTAATATTCAAAATATATAAAAGAAATTAAATGGCAAAAAATGATTAAAAAATCTTTAAAATAACTATTCTTTTACTCTTTTGTATTTTTCAAGCTAGGGACGCGGTGGCCTAGTGGTAAGGCCTCGGCTTTGGGACCGGAGGGTCCCTGGTTCAAAATCCGGTTCCATTAAAACACAGTATTAATCCTAAAAGTCGAACTTTTTGAAAAAAATTAAAAAACCATTTCCAAAAGGCAAGGGTTAAAAATTCAAAACACACAAGCAGCGAATCCTCTAAAAACACAGCAGGAGTTTAAAAGTTTAAAGACGTAAAATACTCACTTGAGATAAAAAATAAATTGCAACACAGTGCCAAAAACAGAGTACAAAAAATAAAACCTATAAAAAACATTAAAAAAATGGTCGATTACGTAAGAGCAAGAAAAATCAAAACGCATAAAAATCTAAAAAGTTGTAAAAATTTCATATAAAACACATCATGTATTTAAAAGTTGCAAACATTTCAATTAGCTTTCTTAAGCACCTTTCTAATAGTTTCTCCTTTCTTTTGTTGAAGACGTCGATGTAACAATTTCTACAGCACTCAATTTAGAATTTTTTCGTATTTGTTTAAAAATGTTTCTCTTGGTCGTCGAGAACTCAGAATTCCTTTTCTCTCTCTGCTAGGATTATTTGTTATTAGTCCAGACTTTTTACACATTTGGATGATTTTTTTCTATGCATCCATGACTACTCCGAACATTCTTTGCAATCTCACAGCGAAATTTGTCTTATTCAGACATTCGAATTACAAGTTTCGGGGTATCAACACTTCTTTCAATTCTAGACGTAATTTAGAACTTGAAAAAAAACCCTAATTTTTCATGGATATTAATTACTGGTGCATAGCAGCATCAAATTTATTACACTACTAGCTGTTACCCGCGACTTCGTGCGCGAAGAATTTGAATTATTCTTTTTTTTAAATTCAAGAATGTAAATGTTTTGTTGCATTTTGAAAGGAGAAAGTAAAAGTTCTGACGGAGATAATACTTAATTGAACGGCTGACAGGAGTGTACTGTACATGTATGCTGATATAGTTATGTAAATTGTTTATCTATTCTAATATACTTTTGTATACCACATTATTTGGAAGGATGTGGAGGTTGTGTGGGGAGGACACACGTGAACACGCCATGTATAGTTGCCCATGCGAAAAATATGGTTTTTCCAAATGTACATCTGCCACTTTCAGTATCTGCCCCTGAGCCTGGCAAATGACATTTTTAAAGGGATTTGTTGCCTTCTGGACTGAGATGATAAATCCTTCGGCATTATCGGAATTCGTGGAATTAAAATACTCTCTCTTCTCCCTATATTAGTCGTAACAGTAGCTTTCATGACGTTTGCACCTTGGTGTGTAATTTGCGACCGTGTGCCATTGCGCAGTCTCGGTATATCGAGGTTGCGTATTAGTAGTACTGGCACACAGGCTATCATTCTAGGCTTGTCGGAAGGTGCCCTGACAATTCTAAGATATTGAAGAGCTCTACAGTATATGATGTTCCTTGTTAATGCCCATTACCGTATCTACAGATGGATATTCTGTAATACCTCACTGTGAAAGTTAAACAAAACATCGAGAGAATAATTCACTAACGTCATTGGATCACTGTGTAACCGCATTAAAAGCTGCAAATGCTACGACAACAGGAAACCGGAAGTGTAAAGTCTCCTTTGTTGTTAATGGTCAAAGAAAACAATATTTTCTTATATTAACTTTAACACTGGCAAAAGCCCGCGCGCGCGCGCGCGAAACAGTAATTTGGCCCGAATTTATTTCTATAAGAATAAGGCTTGGTAGAAATTACGATTACAAAATATTTTAAATAACAATCAGAGCTTATTTCATCGCAATGTAATTAATAGCATTAAAAAGATCATTTTCTGTGGAATAAATAATTGTTTTTCTAATAAAGATTTCAAGAAGTTATTGGCAAAACGTCTAAGCAATAGGCTTAAAACTGTTCGTTATTTAATTAAAATATCTTAAAACTATTAACTCTGAAAGTTGAAAATATAGCACCTTATTATGCAAAATTTCTAATGTCATAACGTTCACGTTGGGAGAATTCTTGTATTCGACCTATCGATCAACAGATAGACGAATACATGCTCATTTCTTGCGCTTGTTTTTTTTATAAATATTTTAAACATAAAGCAAAGTACAGAAACTAAAAGAAATTAGTTCAGTCTAACCGTTTCCTAGCAGCAGTAGGTATAAATTTGCGTTATTTTCAAAATCGTGTTTTGTAAAAATTTAAAATTAATAAAAATTGAATGAAAAATGTCTGAAATAAAATTAATATCATTGAAAAGAGCAAAATTTTTATTTAAGACGGTATAAAAAATAATTTATCGGACACTTTTGTTCCGAAGTTACAGCGGATAAAAGGATTACGTGATAGTTGTTTAAAAATAATTTATTTCACATGTTTTCGCATTCCTGAAGGAATCACGTGACGAAACAGAATGAAAAAATAAAAATCTTCATCGCAATCCTTGTGAGTCAATGGAGCTTTCTTTTGTTAGCTATTTTAATCTAGTCAAAAAATAATTAATTTACTATTGATTTCACCAGCCTATGTGTCCGTTCTCCGGGTTTCAAGCTACAACTCTGCCAATTTTCATCAAAATCGGTTTTGTGGTTTGATCATTGAAAACAACAAAGAGACGAAGACAGACAGACACACTTTCAATTTATTTATTATACTAACATTACCCGCGACACAAATTGCGCGAAGAATTTAGTCAATCTTTTTTTAATTCACAAATGTAAATGTTTTGTTGCATTTAGAAAGGGGAAGGAAAAGTTCGGCGGGTTGATAATACTTAAATGGACGGCTGACAGGAGTGTACTTTGTATGTATGCTGATATAGTTATTAAAATTGTTTATCTATTCTAACTTTTGTATACCACATTATTTGCACGGATTGAAGGAGGTAGTAGGCTGGACACACACGTGAACACGCCATGGTTATGCGAAAATATGGTTTTTCCAAATGTACATCTCACTTTCAGTATTATCTATACAGACACACAGCAAATGACACAAAGGTTGTTGCCTTTCTGAACTGAGATGATAAATCCTTCGGCATTATGGAAGGCGTGGAATTACACTCTCTCGTCTTCCTATATCAGTCGCAGCAGTAGTAGCTTTCACGACGTACCTAAGTGTACGAAATTTTTTAACCATTGTGCCATTGTTGAGTCGGTATATCGAGATTTACGTATTAGTAAGTATTAGCACACTGGCATTCATCTCGGCTTGTCGGAAGGTGCTACAAACAATTAGATGTTGAAAACTCTACAGTATGTGATGTTCCTTGTTAATGCCATTATCTACAGATGAATATTCTGTAATACCTCACTGTGAAAGTTACAAAACATCGAGAGAATAATTCACTAACGTCAATGGATCACTGTGTAACCACGCATTAAGAAACTGCAAATGCTACGACAACAGGAACCCGAAATGTAATTCTCCTTTGATTTGGTAATGGTCGAAAGAAAGCAATATTTTCTTATATTAACTTTAACACCCAACTTTGATAATTTGGCTTGATTTATTTCTATAAGAATAAAAGACTTGTTAGAAATTAAGTTACAAAAAGTATTTTTAACCTTAATAACAATCAGAAAATTTGTCGCAATGTAATTAACCAACATTAAAAAAGATCATTTTCTGTCTTTAAAATGGCAGTAATTGTTGTCTAATAAAGATTTCAAAGTTGGTATTAAGAAACTTGCAATCTAAGCAATAGGCTTAAAAGCGGCTAATGTTCGTTATTTAATTAAATATCTTAGAACTAATTAACTTCTGAAAGAAGTTGAAAAGAAATATAGCACCTTGTGTTAATTTCATGTCGCTAAAGTTCACCATTTTGGGGAGGGGAATTCTTTGACGATAACCTATCGATCAACAGACAGACAGATACATGTAATTTCTGCCTTGTTTTTATAAATATTTATAAACATAAGCAAAAGTTTTCAAATAAAGAATAAATTAGTTAAAAGTCTAGCAGTTTCTAGCAGCGAAGTGAGCATAAATTTGCGTTATTTCAAAATCGTCTGCACGTAAAATTTAAAAATTAATTGAATGAAAAAAGAATGCAGAAATAAAAATTAATATCATTAAAAGGTAAAATTTTTTATCTTTAAAGACGATATAAAAAATAATTTGTATCGGACAATTTGTTCCGAGATTACAACGGATAAAGGATTACGTTGATAGTTGATTTTAAAAATAATTTATTTCATGTTTTGAAGGGATCACGTGACAGTAGAGATGAAAAATAAAAATCTTCATCGCTTGAATCACTTGAGTCAATGAAACTTCTTTGTTAACTATTTTTAATCTGTGAGTCAATAATTAATTTAATGTGATTACTAGCTTATGTCGTTTTCGGGTTTTCAGCTACAACTCTGCCAATTTTTTCATCCAAATCGGTTTTTGTGGTTTTGATAGTGAAAACTTAACAAACAGACAGACAGACAGACAGACAGACAGAAAGCAGACAGACAGACAGACAGACAGACACACTTTCGCATTTGTATTATATTATTAAGTTTCATTTAAAGAAAACGAGAATTCAGAATTTTTTGTGTAAGTGTATACTCAGGGTGACTCTCAAATTTTGAACTTCAACATAAAATTTAGCAATGAAAGTTATTATCATTTCCACTCATTTTCTTTCTTGTAGCCATTCACAGTGAGAATTTTAACATTCCTGTAATTTAAAATTAAATGAATATTTTAATTTGCTATTTTGGAGCGTTTAATGAAAAGAATAGCAGGTGGTTTATATTCAATTTTAAGGCTACTGTACTGAGTTGCTCATGACGAAAATAGTTAGTTATGATTAAAATCAAATTCTTGCTAATAAAAAACGTAAAACACAAGTAATACATTATTAAAAAATTATTTTTTCTTAAGCATATTGTATCTCGTTGTAAAATTACAATATAATGTTTTTTGTTTATGTCTAAAATAGATAATCAAACCGTTAGGACAGTATTCCAAAACTGTTTTTCTTTGCATTTCCAAAGATGAGTACAAATAGATGTTCTCTTATTAGGTCAAAATTTTGAGAACTTTTTCAATATTTTTAGCCTTTTCTAATAATGAAACTAGATTCAAATCAAGTCAAAGATCATTCTCTTGTTAAGTTCCATTAGCAGTTCATGTTCTGATTGGTGGACGGTGGAATCAACTTTTATTACTATCCTTACAATAGTTTTCAGCACATTATTTTTCTTTACTGAAAATTATCATATCGGTAAAAATAGATGATCACCTATTAGATTGGGGGGTAGACCGTTTTCCATCATTTCTTCCTTAGTAGCAAAAAAATAGATTTAAATCTAGCCTAAACCATTCATTCATTATGTTCCATCAACGTTCATGTTCTGATTCGAACGCGTTGAAACTTTTATTACACTGTTGCCAGAACAATTCAGCAATATTTTGCTGAAAATTCTCTTTCACGGTAAAGCCATTAGAGAAGACATTAAGGATGAAAATCTTGTCACCATGAAAGTGATAAACTCTCTTCCAGGCAAGTTACATCTCTACTCTGACACAACACGATGAAAACGATAATCAATTTCACTTAAATTTTTTTGTGCTCATCTTTTTTTTCTTTTCTAGCAACTGGTTCACTTTTCTAAAATCGTGAGAAAACAACGGAAACAGGAAAGGTGACGCGTTATTTCGGAAGTATTTATTTTCTCGAGGGAAAAAATGATATACGCATGTGGGTCCTCAAGTTGACCTAGAATTATTTGCAAAGGCTATCGACATTTTTAAATAGAATTACCTATGCTAATTTAGATTCCTTCTCAGTGCATGCTTTCAAAACAGGTAGCTTTAGTGAATTTGCGATAATGGGCTTCAAGATACTTTGTTTAATGTTTTCCATAAATAAACAGGTAAACAGCCGTTCTGGATTTTAAACCTTCAGCAATATATTTAGATGAAGACAAACACACAAAACATCATTCGACGAAAAATTAAAATAATAGTGAAACAAAACCTATACTTTGTTTAAGAAGTTCTTTATGGACGAAACCTAATCGTCAGTTTGAATTTACGCATAATTTAGTTGTACGGCTATAAAAATTAAAATGAGGTCGAGGAAACACCCATATTTTAACAGCCTTAAATTAATTCTGTTCTAATTCTATCGGAAAAAACTGTAGCAGGCAGTGTTCAAACACACCCCAGCATTTTTTGTCT
This sequence comes from Araneus ventricosus, assembly GCA_013235015.1. Lineage (NCBI taxonomy): Eukaryota > Metazoa > Arthropoda > Arachnida > Araneae > Araneidae > Araneus > Araneus ventricosus. The sequence continues at coordinate 4,631 of BGPR01028692.1, read as the reverse complement.
TCGTGAATAGAATACGTATACAGATTGGGCACATTCAGTAGTGTTCCGTTTAACTCACGAGCTAAGATTAAACAAATAACTTTCGCATCACTTATTACCTCTCTTATCTTCTATTCAAGTTAACCCTGAGAAAAAGTAAACATTTTTGTCTGCAGAACATTTTTTAACAGTTCTTTTAATGCACATCTTTACAATAGAAAGAAGCAGGAATGATGGCGCATTCATATCAAGAGATAAACATGGACAGCATGAAAAATAAGTATTCAAAAGATAAGACATAGTACCAGTATTCGTTTGGTGTACACGACAGTTATTTAAATATCCACTCTGATTTTTAAACAACTTCCCACTGCACGTAATAGTAACGTTTGTGATATAGAAGTAAGCAATTCAAATTACTATAACGCCAAGGTGCGTGCCGCAGCTTGGTTACTCAGTAATGTCTCGTTCTGTAAAGAGGCTGTTTTGGACGGACCTCACCATTTTGAGCAGTCCGATGGTGGTCGGCGCCTGGGCTGGGGCACCCTCTCCTGCAGCTTCTGGCGCCACGCCAGCGGGAGGGCAGTTGACCGAATGCACCACGGTTCAGGTGGAATGGGTTGTGGTCTGAACCTTCCCCAAAACGGAGACACCACTAGGCCGCAGGCATATCACGTCTGTATAGTTTGGCAAATAATGATAATAGAATGCAAAAAAATTAGCTTCTAGATATTCTTCTTTTTATTCTTGTATGTTTTCATGATATGTTCCTTCTTCTATATCGGCAGAGGGTAATAATTGTTCTCTATTCTCAATATTGTATTTGTTTTTTGTTTATTAACTCTCTCTTTTTCTAAAGAGATTATTTCGCTATTCAGTTAATGGATAAAATTCAGGCCACAGGGGTATAATTTTTTGACTATGTAGTCATGCCCTTGACAGAAATTTTATCCT
>BGPR01028691.1:0-19798 GCA_013235015.1 Araneus ventricosus | reverse complement strand
CGTCAGTTCCCCAGGGCCATGGTAATTTTTTCGCCCACCCTCCCCCGTCATCGTATTTGACTGTAAGAAGTCAAAAAACGCAGTAACGTTTAGTCACTATGGCCAGTGACGTAGTAAGTGGCGCCTGGTAAGTAATATTTTTAATCCCTGTCATCATCAGTGGCTTAACAAGGATAAGTGACGCCAGGTGAATGGTATTATTTTTACGCCCCTCTCATAATATTTTAATTCAAAAATGGCAAAAACCCAGTATTGTTTTGATACCGTGGCGCCCTCTGAAGTTGGCGCCCAGGCCATATCTATTCCCCGTGCCTCCCAGTCGCTACGCCACTGGCACGCCCTTCTCGGTTACTTGAATACCAAGAAAACAATAACTGCGCGGAAAAGTAGTCCTGAGGAATCTACACAGCACACCCCCCGAAAAAAAAGAAAGGAAAAAGAGAAGGGCTCTTGAAAAGATGAAACAGACTAGTTTACTATCTTTATTCGAACAATAATAAAGTAAGCGCTAACTTTTTAAATACCGTATACAATCTTTCATTTTCGGCTTATCCGCGAATTCCCATTTCCAATTCATTCTGGATAATAGAAACTACTGTACTTTAGGGTGGTTAGTTAGTTATGGGGTTTAATGGCACAGATATGGCTATACTGCGCCAAACATACGGTGATATAGAAAACTTGTTAAAATTCTAAAACCATGTTATTATTCAGATACCAATTAAAAATAACAGGATTCTAAAATATACAATAAGTGAATAAAACCACATCGTAAAAAGTTTGTGGAGCAGAAGTAAAAAGCAATTTACAAATGTAGAAGTTACTGGAAAAAAAGTTTTATCAAAAACTTAGATATATGTTAGCTTTTCCTCCTGCACTGTGTTTCTTCATTTTAAACGTAGTTAAGGATCTCCGATTCAAATTAGCTTGACTAATGGATGGTTGCTTTGTACGAAAGTCATGTGGGATATCTTCTATAGTTTCCTCAGGGTCATAATCTATGCAATTATCTGTATCGCTGTCATCGGACAATGAATTATCTGTCAGTATTGATTCTGACTGCGGGGAAGAACATGGTGTTCTGGGTTTTACCTGGGCAAACGTGTTATCAAAATTACTGAAATGGGTACTAGAAGCTGCAACGTTTTCATTAGACTGAACGATATCTGATATTTGGTTGGATTTCTTCTTTTTAGGAGGTCATGTCATTCTACAGATGTTACCATCAGTAAGAGTTGAAACAGTCGTTTTAGACACACTACAGAAAAGACCAGTAATGGATGCATCGGTTTGTGTGAATTTTTCTGTTGTTTGTACTGATTTGCTTTCTTTGACTACGGCGGCAAAGGATGGGGTCGTTGTAGGTTGACATAGTTTGCGTGCTTCAACATAAGATATATTTTTTGTCACTTTTAATTTCTGTATCTGTTTTTCTAGATGCCATGTTGGACATTGTTTTGAATTAGATTCATGCGGTTGTGCACAGTTGGCACATTTTGGCTCAGCGTCAGTCAGTGAAAGATTGTCCTTCTGACGCACATCTACAGCACACCTCCTTGCCTCGGCAGGCAACCTTCGAATGGCCAAAACGTTGGCATTTGTAACATCTTGTAGGGTTTGGTACATAAGGGCGAATACGACAATGCAAATAACCAGCTATGACATATTTGGGGAAAATTACCATGGCCCTGCGGAACTTGAAAGAAGACTGAAGAGGACAAATGAGGGAAAACCCTTTTCATCGGATTATCTACACTTTGACGGCATAAAAGACAAGAGTTGGATTATGGTTAAGGAAGGAAAAAGGGTAAATAGAAAGAGCATAACAGAATAGCATGTTGTTCTAATTTCAGGATCAGGATCTATGTGTCTTGTACACATAGATCCTGATTACCAGGATACATGTGATTGCTACATCTCACATTTATATCTGGTGCTTCTCATTATATGCAAACAATCATACTAATTTTTTTTGGAAAAAAATTGATAGTTCTAAGTTGCAAGCTGCTTGTAGTGATGATACAGGGTTTAATACGGGTTCTAACAATGGTATCTTAAGACAACTAGAGCTTTCTATGGGACATACTCTGAAATTGTTTGTTGCAATGCAAATGAATTGAAATTACATTATCTATTGCAACATTTGGACGGTAAAACTACTGAGCCAAAAGGATACTGAGGAGAAATTCGAAAAAATTAGAATCTTATGAAAACCGCCTATAATAAACTTTGAAAAGATAGAAATAACTTTGCCTTATGTTGCCCTTAATGAACTTAATACAGGTTAACGCTATCTCTACAAAATGTGTACTGGGATATTAAAAGGAAATATTTCATTAAGCTTGTCACAAAAGGATCCAGGAAAAATGATTCCTTTCAGGTGATAAACTATAACAAATAGAATTTTGAAGTTATATGTTTCAACAAATGAAACCCATTAGAGATCTTGAAAGTTTTAACAGAAGTATGTTATTAGAGTAGATGAGTACATCCATTGGTATTAATAATCAGTCATCCTGTCGGTATGGGAGTCTCAACACTTTCACAGTATAGTAAAAAAAATGTCGATTTCTGCCTGAAGAGTTAAGGAGCATAACAGATCAAACATTGCAAAGAAAATGCATATTTTGGTCATTCAGAAAATATTTTGGTGGCAATGTTGGCTGATAGCCAAAAGCATGTGTAAAAGTTAGGCCTTCGTATCTAAATGAGGACAAATAGCTAAAGTAGGACGAGCTGTCCATGAATTTAAAATTTCTACGATAAATTTACAGACAGATGACTACATGGACCTAATTTAATAGCATTCAGTTACAATTAATGGACTACCACGTATGGTACTTATTTCTGATAATAGATATAAATTTCTGATTTTGGGACGTTCCTGCTGAAATTGGTATTTTAGGAATTCCTTGCCATTCACAATCAGTAGAGAGCTGCTTCAAATTAGTTACTGAATCATTAGCTGCGGTCTATGGCATTCATAAGATAAAGAATAGCATCCACAATCGCATTACTCTAATTTGAAGCCAAAAGACGAGATCTCCAAGTTCTGTAAGACAATTATCTAAATGTTAGGGAACAAACAAACAAAAGGAGAGAGGATGGTGTAACTTCATACGACGCACCTCTATGTGGTGAGTGAGTTCTGGTTGTTTTCACACAGAAAGAAGCGAAGAGGTACGTGAATAATTCGTAAATCAAATATTTCTATGGCAAATTGGTAGCCAAAGATTACGTTGTAGGAAGTTCAACTCTCAGACAGACGATTACACTTATAGGTAGCAACTTTTTCGCAGATAGGCTAATAAATTGTTAAGTCTGCAATATTTTCATGATATCTTCACGACATTGTGCGGAATTCAGAAGAGCGGAGAACATCGTGAAGAATTTGTACAATATCTTGTTATGATAGAGAATATTTCCAATTGCCATTCTTTGAATTGTCTTTTGATCCGTAAAAAATTTTGATTTCTCTGACAATTTAATTTCAACCACTCTTGATGTGAAGTCAGAGCAATTATAATTTATGAATGTGTTTTTGTCAGTTTTGTGACAAATTGGGCGAAAGAGCTGAATTTTAAAGTTATTTGGGCAGCCAAAAATTTAATTTTATTTAGCTCAGATTACGTATTATAAAAAGGCATTTTTATAGGCAACTTTCCACATACAGGAGTTGCAAATTTACGACTTTGATTTTTTTTCGTTACACCCTACTGTATATGAAAGTGATAAAAGAAAAACGTTAGTTAAGTGATAAAAAAAAAGTTAGGGAAATAAATTTCAACATCTGTTTTTTTCTCTCCAAAATTATAGATGTAAATCAAATTTTGGATAAAATCTCTCTAAAGGTAGACTGTTTGTCTGCCCATGTGTAAGTGAACATCATAATTCGTCAACTTCACAAGCAATATAAGTAGGAATTTGAATATATGTTTTCAATGCCAAACTGGTAGATCTGTCTCAAATTTTGAAATGAATCGCTGAATAGGCCTACAGGGAAAAGTCCAAAATGCACATATGATATCTCTTCACTATATTACGAAGCTAAACGCAAAACGTTTAGCTGTTTACTCGCACATTGTGCTATTAAACTAGAATGCTGAGGAGAGAACACAGCCGATGTTTTTAAATAAAATGTAATTCCTGATTTACACCAATCCTGATTTAGCCAATTTAATCTGAGATTTTATTGTATATTATTATTAGTAGTAATTTATTTAAGCCTCTAAGCCAGAGGTTCCCAACCAGTGGTCCGCGTACCCCTGGGGGTATACGAACGACCATTTGGTGGTAAGTGAAATCAAAGATGTTAATGAGGGAAACAAGAAAACATAAGGGATTAAAAATGCTAGTGAGTTTTGTTTCGCCAAGTGAATATTTGCTATTTAATAACTATACCACTTCAATAGCTGATTATTACGAAGTTTAATGTTTAGCTATCCTTATGAGTTAAAACGAGAACTCATAAGGATAACGTTTTCATTTGCTTTGGTGTTGAAATAATACCATTGCATCAAAAATAAGTTCTGCAAATGTTATTAATTCAAGCCATTTCGCTTTTAAGCTAACTTAAGCTAACCTTGACATTAAGCCTTGTTGGTGGAAGAGCGCTCTTTCCAGAAAACTCTCAAGACGAAATACAGATAATTTCATCACATTCCTGGCGACTAACGAAGACCTAATTAAAAGTCAAAATACAACACCATCCCATACTCCTGCCTAGAAATAGATTCCTCCAAAGATTCACCTCCTTGAACCAGAAGTTCGAAGAATTCCCAGTTGAGCAGCAGAGCACACTAGCTTAAAAACAGCAACCAGCCACCACCAATTCTTCCGTAATTCATTCGAAAAATTCACCCTTCACATCACTGCCAACCCTTGAGTAACAATTCCAGCGATCCCTCAGTATAAATAACAAGACAGAACCAAAAAAAAACAGTCCCACGATTTTTAGGATAGTTGCGACAATTTTCATTAATGCAACCGGTGTAATACGTTTTTCAATTCTTCTTTTTCTTCGCATCGAACACCACTATCAGCCCCGAATCATGGAGCTGCAACTGCATGAAAAAATGCAACTAAATGAAACATTCAACCCTTTCACTGCACTCAAATTTGATAACTTCCCTTGTAAATTTCTATTATAATACTCGGATTGTATTCCTCAATGTGTTTTTATTTTATTCTTCTTTGTTCATGTATAATTATGTTCCCTTTCAAGTGTATTTATATCCTAATGTTGTAATTTTTTTTTGCTTTTGCTTTTGCTTTTCAATAAAGTTTCACACATACTCATCCAACCGACAGGGTGCCGTTTAGGCGCCGAGTTCGGGGGTATGCTGTGGTGTTATGTTCCGACGGCGTGTAGCTTGGCCAAACCTCGAGTCGCTGGAGGTTCGTTCTTGTGGACTGTGGGCGGTGAAATTCGAACAGACGCGTCGTTCTTACGGCGCGTGCCTTTGCAAATATCTCGGCAGCTCTCGAGTGAACGGATGCACTGACGCCGTCTGCCCACTTCCCTTTCCTTTGATGTGCGAGCTGTTTACCGCCATAGCGCCGGAAACAACAGATGCACTTGCAAGCCCAAGAGCAACATCGATTCTTCCTGTTCGGACGACAGGGAATAACGCGAACCGCGGACGAAACGCGGGGAAAGACAGGCCGTAGGAACGCAGCATTGATAAAAAGTTCTTTCCATCGACAGGCGGTTGCGGGGGGAGTTGAATATGATAGCAGGGAGTAAGCGAAAACAAAAAGAATGATCAAGGGATACGCGAGGGAAAAAAGGTTCGGAAACCCTGCTCTAAGCTGCTGAACTTGCATTTCCTGTTTTACATGTTCAATTAAAAAGCAGATAACTCTCATACATAAGTATATTTCCTTAAAATTCCATGAAAAAGGTATATTTAAGATCTTATAGAAGTGCTTAAATTTAGAAACAGTTCGGTGTATCTTGTTTAAAAATTAATTTTTGAGACCTTAAAACGAATGCATCAAAACGATTGGTGCTTAGAGAGTTAAAGGTAGAGAAACATGAAAAGAAATTTCGTGTCAATAACTTTGATACTTCTTATTAGATGTTTACCTTGCCAAATTTTTTTTTTATTTTATTACTTCCGAATATAATTTCATCAAAAAATTTTACTTCAAAAAGGATTTTTAAATACATATGATTGAATATCTTGCACTCATGCAAGATATTCAATCAATTTCCCAACCAATTGTTAGACCCATTTCAAAAATTAATAATAATAATAAAAACTAATAATGCTACAACTGGCAGTTCTTTTTTTAAATGTGAGACCAAAAAAGTTTTTTGCTGATAGGTGGCGTATTCATCATGGCTTTCTAAATTTCCTACAGCGACAGATTTCCATACGCAATGGCTACCGATCTGCAAAAGCCAATGGGCGTTTTCTGGTTTCCTTTTTTAATTTTTCTTGAATATCTCGAAAACTATTCAGTTTTCGAATTACAATTGATTAAAAAATTAAAGAGCGTAAAATTCCCTACAAATACATGCCTTTATTTTTCTTCTAACTTAAATAGTTTCGCAGATAATGGCTCTCAAAAGTGGGAGATTTTCAATAATCTATGTCCACCTAGACCGCCGTAACGGCAAGTTAACTACCTGAGAAAAAAGTTTCTTTTAAATGCGCTCTCAGTTAAGAAAACTGTAGTTGTAACATTATTAGTTTTTTTTCTTAGTTTTTGAAATAGGTTCTATAATTTATGTATATATATATTTTCTGTATATGTTCCAAAATTCACATTGGTACATTATAACCTAAAATTTACGAAATTCTGTTCCTCTTTTAATTTATTTTTATTTTTATCAAAATTAAAATTTATCACCGGATATATCATTCCGAAGTATCATTTTTAAAAAATCCAAATTCATCTTGTTTCTTATATATAAGTGGTTATTTTTCGGAATTTCTCTGCTATGTCTCAAAGTCATTTTCACTCACAAAAAAAATTACGCAACTGTCTGAGAATGATTTATTCATAAACCAGCAACGACAGTCGGAAAAACCAAAACATTGCCCTTTATTATGCGTCTCATTTTAATAAATTAATGCCAAAGTGTCACTTATTTGTTTTTAATATTTTTCACGTGTATCACATTCACGTGCATTCAGTATATGGAAGTACCGTACCACCCGCTGACTCTGTGACATTTTTGAGAGTTTCATTAAAATTTCACACAGTTCGTACCGTACAGTGCTGAAATAATTCTGAATTTCAAGTTTCCACTCTTCCTCACTTATTTGGTTTCAACATCTTTCACGTGCATCAATACATACAAGTGCCTTACAGATGGGTGACTCTGACAATTTTGGGAGTTTCTTTTTAAAAAATTAAATATTTTCCTTTTTTTTCTTTAAAATTTTAATCCATAAAATACCCAAATAATACTAAATTTCGAATTTTCCTTCTTCTTCACTTATTTGGTTTCATTATATTTCACGTGTATCAATACATAAAAGAAATGTATCACCGGCTAACTTTGTGACACTTATGGAAGTGTCTCTGACATTTCACACAGTTTGTACCAAAATACGGAGCCCGCGGTGGCCTAGTGGCAATGTCTAGGCTTTGGGGCCGGCTGTTCCAGGTTCGAAACCCGATTCCACTGAAGATCCGCCGTGTATGGGGCCTGTTGCACGCTAAATCATACGTAATGGCCAAACGCCCTCCCGCTGGTGTGGCGTGGAAGCTTAGAGAGGGGATGTCAGCTCAGGTGTCGTCCTCGTCATCTGGCCGTGGTTCAAAATTACGAGGTCCGTCTCAAAATAACCCTCGTGTTGCTTCAAAACGGGACGTTGATATAACTAAACTTGTACCAAAATATGAGTACAATGCTGAATTTCAAATTTTTATTCTTCCTGTCTTATTTGGTTTCAGTATCTTTCATGTGCATCACTACAATGAAATACCGTGACACGGGGTGACTGACATTTTTGGGAGTTGCTTTAAAGTTGCAGACAGTTTTTACCATACAATGCCGAAAGAATGCTACATTTTCAAATTTCTATCATGTCTCACTTATCTGTTTTCAGTATGTGCCATGTGTATCAGGTTCAAGTGCATTATAAAGTAGAAATACCGTCACACGGGGCAACTGAACTTTTTGGGAGTTGCTTTAAAGTTGCAGACAGTTTTTACCGTACAGTTCCGAAAGAATGCTACATTTTCAAATTTCTATTCTGCCTCACTTATCTGTTTTCAGTATGTGCCATGTATATCAGGTTCAAGTGCACTATAAAATAGAAATACCGTCACACGAGGTGACTGAACTTTTTGGGAGTTGCTTTAAAGTTGCAGGCAGTTTTTACCGTACAGTGCCGAAAGAATGCTACATTTTCAAATTTCTATTCTGCCTCACTTATCTGTTTTCAGTATTTGCCATGTATATCAGGTTCAAGTGCACTATAAAATAGAAATACCGTCACACGAGGTGACTGAACTTTTTGGGAGTTGCTTTAAAGTTGCAGGCAGTTTTTACCGTACAGTGCCGAAAGAATGCTACATTTTCAAATTTCTATTCTGCCTCACTTATCTGTTTTCAGTATGTGCCATGTATATCAGGTTCAAGTGCACTATAAAATAGAAATACCGTCACACGAGGTGACTGAACTTTTTGGGAGTTGCTTTAAAGTTGCAGACAGTTTTTACCGTACAGTTCCGAAAGAATGCTACATTTTCAAATTTCTATTCTGCCTCACTTATAAGTTTTCAGTATTTGTCATGCGTATAACGTTCAAGTGTATTATAAATTAGAAATACCGTACCACGGAATGATAATGTGATATTTCTATTCTTCTATACTGTGATAAGACTTTCTGAAAATTTCACAGTTTGTAATGTACAGTAGCAGAAATAAAGTTTCCACTCAGCATTATTCCGCCCCTTATTATTTGATCTTTAAAAAAAGGTACCAATTTTCTAGAAAAAACGTCTACTAGAGTAGATTCCATGTCTAAAAAGTTAGAACGGGGTCGTCTACATATTTATGATTGCACAACTTCAAAATTTCCAATGGAAACACATATTTTTCTTAAAACATTTCGAATCTACATAAAAAGTTATGCTGGAATACCAAGTATCATCATCCCAACATTTTTGGCTTAGGAATTATAAGCAAATGAAATTTTGAGTATCTAATGTTAAAGTAAAATTTTAACTTTTTATTGATATCTTGAGTTTAGTTTAGTTTAGTTTAGTTTAGTTATATTAACGTCCCGTTTTGAAGCAACACGAGGGCTATTTTGGGACGGACCTCGTAATTTTGAACCTCGGTCAGATGACGAGGACGACACCTGAGCTGGCACCCCCCTCTCCAAGCTTTGATATCTTGAGAAATAATGTAACTATTTACCTAATTTTTTTATGTAGTACTGTGAATTATTTTGCACATTTTACACTTTTACTTTTGATTTTAAAATAATTTAGAGTGCATGAAATATTTTATCAAAATTGATGTTAAAATTTTTTTGAATAGCAAAACTTATAAATTTTAACAGTCATCGAAGCGGATGGACATTTGATAAGCCTATGCAAAATTTCAGCACATTCGTACGAGAAGTTTTGAAGTTACATTAAATTTACAAATTTTGCTGCCAAATGATGCACTTAAGGAGGAGTCTTATGCTTCGAAAACGTTTTCATTATTAAATATAATCATTGCACCACTTTATTTTTTCAACTTAAATATATAAAGATTTTAACTATTTATATATATTATTAAAGCTTTATAAATTAAAGTGGTGTAATATTAATCGATTTATTTATTTTACGCATCAAGTTTTAAAGATTATAAAATGTAGATCATTACTTCGAAAATAACATTTAAAGTGCGAAATAATTTAGAATGCTACTACCGACATTTAAAGGCAAGCAGAGAACTTTAGTAAGTAAATGTGGAGACGATCCCTTTTATGTCGAGAACACAAAATGCCAAATATCTTCCTAACTATTAATGATATATTAACTAAAATTGATATCCTGGGGTATTTTTTCATGAGAAATAATTTATGGCATCAAAAAAGAGTTTTGCCATTGAGAATTTTAGTGCCATTTTAAATACGTAGATGACCCCTTAAGAGAATTTTAACCTTAGAATCTTTTAGTATACGTTATTTCCTGTAAAACGATATCTTTATTTTTAAGAAGCAATGATTAGACGCATAAACATAAGTACATACATAACAAAAGTAATAAATATACACAACAAAAGTACATAAAACATAAGTGATGTCTTATTTTAGAGATAAAGGGTAACAACAGAAGTTACAAAAAAAATTTGAAAATCTGGAAAGAGTCACACGAGTAAAGTAGTCCTACCCCTTTAACATCAGCGGCTGTTGGAAAAAGACAGCCTCCCATAATTCTTTTAATGATAGCGCATTTTGAAAAGTTGTTAATTTTTTAAAATTAACAATAATTACAAATTTAATTAATCAATTATTTTTTAATTAATTAATTTAAAATTTGTTAATTCACATGTAGTGTTAAAACTGAAGAGTTTTCGAGATATTCAAGAAAAATTTTAAAAAAGAAAGCATAAAACGCGCATCGGTGTCTGCCGATCGGTGGCGATTGCGAATGGTAATCTGTCACCGGTGACTGACACTGAACTATCTAATTAGACGACCCCTCCTCTACTTATAGTTAAAAGATAACGGCTAAGGAGTCATCTAATTACATAGTTGAGTTTCAGTCACCGGTGACATTTCCATTCGCAATGGCCACCGATCGGCAGAAACCGATGCGCGTTTTATGGTTTCTTTTTAAAAATTTTTCTTGAATATCTCGAAAACTCTTCAGTTTTAACACTACATGTGAATTAACAAATTAAAGCGCGTAAAATTTCCTACAAATACATACTTTTATTTTTCTTTCAGTTTTACTGCATATATTCGCAGATAATGGTTCTAAAGCAATTTTTGATTTCCAGTAATTTACGACCCCCTAGACCACCGAAACGGCGTGTTACCCATCTATAAAAAACTTTTTTTAAATACGCTATCATTTAAAAAAACCTAGTTGAAACAATATTAGTTTTTTCATTAACTTTTGAAATGTGTCCAACAATTATCGGACACCCTGTACATTAAACGCATATCCGACATTTCAGTTTTATTGTACAACACCATCTTACTTTATCTATGCCTCTAACTGGATTTGCTTTATTTATTTCGTGTCGAGAAACGCATTCCAGCAGACATACTTGACCCTTTCCTCGATTTGGTCTATGCGAAATTTGTTTTGGTATAACTGACCTACTCTCAAAGCCCGTTGGAAATCTTCTGAATCTCTGTGTAGATTAAGGGGTCTAATCTGGTACCCCCGGTTGGGTTGGGTTCCGCACGTTAACAACGGAACCCAACCGGTGGTACCAGAATAGACCCCTAAGTCATACATAATATAGTCAACTGGCATTCCAACCAAAAGTTTTCCGAGGAACTGCTTTGAAATTTTCATTTTAGTTGTATTGCGGAAAGCCATACACGAAATGTCAAAATGCTTTGATAAATTTTAATTTTTTATTTGTAGGAATTTTATAAAATACATTTTAACACATTCCATGGATTTTAAAAGATAAAGTATGCTATTCTTTTTCTTTATGTATTTTTTATTCATTTTGACCCGTTTTATGTTTGGCAGTTTGTTTCATGTCTTTCAGTAACTCAATATCTCAAAAACACAATAAGGAAGATAAATGTAATTTGGTGTATCGTCGTTCAAACTGTAATTTGGTTCCAAAGCTATAGTTTTGGGATGTAGTCGAATGAAAATTAATTAATTTTGTGTCGTTATGATAAATAGAAAAAAATTATTTTGCAGATTTCCAGCTCCTACGTTTGGTTTACTGATCTTTGTATAACAAGTTTCTATCACGAAATAATTAATCGGAAATTTTACTGGACCGCAGTATTCCGTCAAAAGACTTATTGTGGACTAGGTGACTTTTTTTGAACGACGATGAATGGTTTCACACCATGATTATAGATGCATATGAAAACTTTCCATTTTGGCAGTTTTCGTTTTTTCCTGTGTTAAAATGCATACGACAGAAATTTCGTGCCATTTTGAAACTATTACAGTTGCTTTATGTCATTAATGTCTTATGTCTTTAATGTCATAATGGTAATGATTTTTATATTATAATGTTTTCAGTGCTTTAAAGTTAATTTTCTCTATGTTATAATGTTAATGTTTTATGCTATACTAGCAGTACGCGCACGGCGTTGCCCGTGGAATCGGGACTTCAACAAAATGGGAAAAAATACCCACAATGACACGAAAAAGTTTTGAAAACAAAAGATACACATTATTGATTTTCGACAATGACACAAATGTAATGACGTCACAGGAAGGAATCGGATGTTAGAAAGCATACCTCCTGCGAGGAAGGTCACCACCAGCCAATGAAATTGCAACAATGCATTCTTTTTCGTCCGGAGAAACTCTCGCTGTCAAATCTCGCTAGCAAAAAAACTGTTTGAACTGATCAGGGAAAAATAATTTAAGAAAAACGGAATAAGATATTTTAACCGTTCTTATTTTGAATCCGACAGAAACGTTCCAGTTATAAGCTGGAAAAAAAATGAAAATTATAGAGTTGTTAGAACATCTGATGAGAGAATTTGAAAAAAATGTTATCAAAAATTACCATAAAAGTGACTATTATTTAAAAATTTCTCAAAATTCAGTAAATTACGTTAGAAATTCAAAACAAACTTCATTAGAACGAAAATTGTTTGTTCTATCCGATGGTGCATTGATTGTTTTTCAACTATCATTAGAAAAGATACTACAGCCGTAAACGTCCCGAAAATCACCCAAAACAACACAAAACATTAAATAAAAAATTTTCTAGGTTGAATTTTAAAATTCCGGCTTCGAGGTGCATTGAGTCACCATTAAGACTACCTGTGTGCCAAATTTCAAGGCTGTGAGTGCGATAGATTCGTCTGGACATCGCAGACACACACACACACACACACACACAAACATTGCCTTTTATAAGTATAGATAATGTTATAAGTTATGCTATAATGTTAATGTCTTATGTGTTTATTGCTATGATAATGTTAATGTTTTATTTGTTTATTGCTATGTTAATGTTAATGCGTTATTCTTATGTTAATGTTTTATGCTATATATATAATGTTTAATGTAAATATTTTATCTGTGTATTGCTATGTTAATATTTTATTTGTTTTTTTGCTATGTTAATGTTAATGTTTTATTTCTTTATCGTTATGTTAATGTTTTATGTTATAATGTTAATGTTCTTTTATGTCGTTTTGTTTATAATTTCATCCTAATAATCCTGAATTTCGACAATGCTCTTATTCTTCACACTTTATCATCGCACTTTTCGATCTCGATCGCCCGCGTTTGCTGCAGAGTTTCGGCGAACAGAGATTTCATGCCAGACAAAACGTGCAAACACTCGACGTCCCGTTGAGGTCTTTCGCAGAGATTAGGGGTATACCTTCCGACAGAATGCGATAAATCAGGAGGAGACAACACAATGCCCGATAAGCGCGGATGTTTATGAAACCGTGACAGGAGCGAATGCCAGTGATAAGCCGGGAGATCAAGTGCCTCCGGATAAGATAGCTCGACACCACTCGAGTTTTTATTTTAATGTCGACGCTTATCACTTCGGTATCAAATCGAATCGTTACTGAAAGCAGGATTTAAGGAAATGCCTCGCAATTGAAGAGGCTAGACGTCCCACATGGGCATGAAAAGACTAAATTTTGACTCATTGTCCAAAAAAGTTCATACAGTACAGTCTCCCCACAAAGAAGTCTCCCTACAGCGAATTTCTCCCTATAACGAAATTTTTAATCGGAATGTTAAATAACATTCAAAACATTCTCCATATAACGAAGTGGTTGCCTCCCTGAAACGAATTTTTTCAGACCTTTATGTTCTCGATTTTTGTCATTTTTGAGGAAAGTTGCTAATTTCTGTGCAAACAAATCGCTCACACGTGCCTGTTTCTGGAACCACTCGCATTGTTCATTCCATAACAATAGAATGCTATGTGAAGGGTAATGCAGTTGTGGGGACCTGGGTTTCTACAGAGGGAGTAACATTTCTACGGGTCAAGATTCCAAGAATCGGGGTGGAGTGGGGGTGGAATCAGCAAATGGATGTGACAATACGCATTTTATGTTTATCCGTTCTAGTACATATTATTCTCTAAATTGGTGAATTGTCTTCACTTTTGAGCATTTTATTTATACAATAAAAATTAGCATAATTTTAACAAATTTATAATAAATATTACTTCATTTTTAATTGATAGTCATAATTAAATACTTTTGAACTTATCGCGCATACTAAAATGTTTGTAACATTTACTTAAATAACTGCAAAAATCTCTAATCTCCGTATAACGAAATTTTCTCTATAGCGAATTTTTCAACTGGAACCAAGCGATTTCGTTATAGGGAGATTCCACTGTATCTTCTAGTCAGTCAATAAATATATCAATTTTTTCGAATGCAGCATTCAATAATTTTCTATTTCATTGCTTGACGAGCAACACCACTTATATGAGTTTTTCAAAGTGTCAAAGAGAAAGAAAAAACTGAATTTTCCCCAACAAATAACGAATATTAATGATTTTTTTTCATATCTGGCAAGAATATTCTGTTGCAGCAGTCGCACGTTTGTAGGAGGTATTTCTACCGTGCATCGTATTACATATTTATATCGTGTTGTGTTACACAAATAAATGCAACTTTCACTTATGTAATCTGTATTTATTAGCTTCATGCTAAACAAAGATTATATAAATAAAAATTCCACTTAAATTTATGAAAGGAAGATATAAGTATGCAATACGATGCACAATATATAAGTATTTTCTGCATACGCGCAACTGCTGGAAGGTTAAATATTTAATTTTAAGAAGCAATCCTAGATCCCTCGTAGGTAAACTAGAACTGACAATAGGGACAGTTGTCGCATTTATTTTAAACCAACAGAATATCTCTCGTTGAACAGTTTTTCTTATCAAAACCTTGCGAGAGTGAGTTAAAAGATCAATGTAGTACAAACAACATTTTTTATGAATATTATTTTATTCATGGAGTATTACTGAATTTGTGATAAGTTAATTTATAAATTAAAAATTCTTTGACTATACAGTGTACTATAATTCCTATCTTTCTCCAAACGTGAAATAAGTTTCTGGAAATTCGAGAGGTTTTTTGTACCGTTTGAAAAATCGCTTCAATCGTTCTTAACCTTCCAGCGGGCGCGCGTTGGCAAGAGATGCTTGAATTGTGCATCATATTACATATTCATATCGTTATTTTATATGGCACCCCCCCTCCAAACTTCCACGCCACACCAACGGGAGGACATTTGGCCACTACGTATAATTTAACGTGCAATAGGCCCCATGCACGGTGGATCTTCAGTGGAATCGGGTTGCATAAAAACCAATCCCACTATAGACGCCTATGGGGAGTGTTTTCGATGCCAATATTTGGCGATATTTCGCTTATTTGGGCGAGAAATGCTTTGTAAAGTTATTCTATTTCGACGACGACCGAGAGATGCAATCTGTTATAAGGATGTAAACATTTCTACTTTGTAGTTTTTTGTGTGTATGTGTGTGACTTAAAGTAGAATGAATTCCTTCTTGAGTGTCTTAAAGTTGAAAATAATTAGTTGTTAATTGTAAATAAAGATGGAATGTTTTCAGAACACGATGAAGAAAAAACTCAGTTTCGCGCCAATCAAAGTAAACACGGAAACCCTAGCGGACACAATGATCAACTTGGCGTGGTAAAAGACATTCCCACAGGCGCCTATAGTGGGATTGGTTTTTATGCAATCGGGTTTCGAATCTGGAGCTCTCTGGCCTCAAAGCCGAGACCTTGCCACTTGGCCAACGCGGCCTGTATTAAAACTAAAATTAAACTGTAGGGAAAGTTGTATGAATTTATGGACAATTTTCTGTTTTATTTATTTACATTAAAATGCGTCGACTATGTAATTCCGGTGTAATGCTAAGTCAATGGGATCTTCAAAGCGGAAGTCATGCAAATAAAGTCAAGGTTTTTAATGTAAGTAAACAAAACAGAAAACTCGTTCATTAACCTTCCAGCGGGCGCGCGTTTGCAAGAGATACTTGAATTGTGCATCGCATCACATATTTATATCGTTATTTTATATATTTAAGCGCAATTTTATTTATAAAATCTTTGTTTACTATTAGGCTAATAAATACAGATAACATAAATGAAAGATGCATTTATTTTTGTGAAATAACACGATATATATATAATAAGATGCACGATATGTCATTAAATTTGCTTAAGCGCGCCCGCTGGAAGGTTAACACACATTCCTAACCTCTAGAAAAAGTTATTAACCTGATGAGGTTCGTTGAGAATCTAATTCCACCATATTTTTAGTTTGACATGCCAACTAAATATCATAGCACGCTACAGAGAGTTGGGGTACCAGAATAGACCCCAGAGCCCTCCTAGTATACAGATTATCCTTAGCCACTTAAGGACATAACTCGAGTTGATTCGTTATGTTATCCTTTATCCCGAGATAACTCGGACCGACATAACTGTATATATCTCGTCAAAACTGTTTCCTTTTGGTCAAAGTTACTGCACGTGCAAGTGCTGTGCAAGACAAAATCGAAAATCTTTAGCAGACAAAATAGTTTCATCCTGAAGTTATTAAACTGTTGTTAACTATTAATGGAATTCCTAATCCGGTCAATACATTTAAATACTTAGATATCCATTTAGAGTCTTGATTTCTCAATTCGTCTTAATTCTAATAATTTATTCATTCATTTTTATATAAACAATTAATCGAGTTTTAGATTACATAGTTTAACCCCTTCGGCCCTAATGGGCGTATACGTCCCGGAGATTATATTTCATTCCCTATTGGGTAAATAAGACACGCCTTCCTCGCCGAAGAAATACATGAAAAATTTGGAGGCAAGTTTGGAAAGCGTACATGCGTTTGCCAGAGAGCGAATTAAACTGGCCAGCGAACGAATGAAAACTCGTTACGACTCCAGAGCAACAGGCCACCATTTTAAGGAGGGAGATCTAGTCTGGATGTATAACCCGAAGCGACGGAGAGGCCCGAGTCCCAAGTTACAACAGAACTGGGAAGGACCATATACTGTTGTCAAGAAACTGAACGCTGTTGTCTATAGAGTATAGAGGTCGCCCAACGCCAAGCCAAAAGTCATCCATATAAATAGGCTAGCTCCATACTATCTACCACTGATCGTAGTTCTAAGTAATGAGACTGCCGGGACGTGCAGTCTTTGAAGAGGGGAGCAATGTTGCAAAGCTTTAAAGTCGTTTCCAATAAAATCGCTCTCGTGTTTTGCTTAAAGTATTCCAGGGGCTACAACTACTACCCCACTTTAACATTTTTTCATCATTAAATTCAACTAGTCAAATTTTAATCATGCAAAAGGTCGGGTCGAAAGTGTTAAGATTACAACTAACTATTTAAAGATCTGAATAAAATGTTTATAGCTCTTAAATATAGAATTTTTGTATATATTTTTAATAAAAAGTTCGCAAAAATTGAAAAAAATCTTGACCAAACTTTTATAATTACATTCTTATGCATAAAGCAGATTATAAGAATAAAATCAAATTGATACTCTAAAAGTTTATTTTTGCGATTTTGGCGATTATTGATACATATATCACTGACATTCAATTAAAAGAGGTGTTTACATATTGTGTCTGAATATCAAAATATAAAAATCAAATTGAAATATATTGAGCCTTAAAAGTGAAATCCAAAATATATGTTTTTTACGCTATATTAAATTAATGGGTAATACAACAAACCAAAATGACATCAGAAAAACAATGTCTTTGAAAAACAAAAATTGAACATTTAAAAATTTATATACCACTACAACTTTGATATACTACATGCAAAATGTTTTAGAGGACATACAAACTAATATCCATAAGGAAGTCGGATACAATTATTACATTCGATAAATTAAAATACATTTTTTATTTATTATTTCATGCAAAAAACCATTTACATCAGATAAATTAAAATACATTTTTTTTATTCAGCCGTATGGTTAACTGACACATGAATTACATTCAAACCACCTGACAAATTGAGATTAAAATCATCAAATGCCGGCATTCATAATAATCCATTTAAAACAGATCAAAATAAGCAAATAAATTTCGAATCATTTGTAGAAAACATTAAAATCATACTACAATATTTTAAAAAAGAGAATTAGATGCAACATACCATTGCAGCTTTTGAAAGCAGATAAGTTAATAATATTCAAGAGATTCCGTAAACCAAATTGTCCAATTCAATCGAATCGCTTGTTCGAGCAAATTTTACGTAGAGCTTGAAATGCCAAAGAAGAATGTCTTTCTTCTAAGTTTTTCCATTCCTTTGAAGCGAAGACTTCGGAATGGTACGTGGAAATAAAGTCAAGCACAGCCTTCTCCAGGTCTGCATCTTCGTATGAATCGGCAAGAGCTAACATTCCGCATATATTAGAAACGGAAAGCTTGGCTTTGAGAAAAGAGGAACATTTTTGCTTCAAGCTCGGTACTTGATATATATCTGCGGCGAAATACAGGTTCTTGATATTACTTTCCTGATAATTGTTTATGGTGCCAGTATACATATAAAGAAGTAACCTACGTAAGGTTTCAACGTCTAAATCTTCAATGACGACATTATTAACGTTATTTTCCTTTGTGTCATCCGTAAGCAAATATTTGAAGACCGACGACCTTGCACCAAGAATTGCCTTATGGGCACGGATTACTTCGGAAGAAACTTGAAGGCTCACATCGGAAAAGGTTTCACTGTCCAATATTTTTTTCAAATCACTCTGCAAGTCCGATACAGAATCCAGACTGCTTTTCTCCTTGAAACACTTTGAAAGATCTTCGGATTCCTGCAGCAACGGTATAACATCTTCAAAATAACTAAGAACAGCGGTTTGGTCAGTTGTCGTCCCTAGCGAAATGGCAATATCACATTTTAATGTTAAGGTTCCATTAGGAAGAAGCAGGTCTTTGCATGCGAACAATTTGCTTTTCTTGATGATGGGAGAAAATTTCCATTTTTCCTGACTATCCTGATTTTCAAAAAGGAATTCGTCACTCATGCAATTTACAGCTTTTCCATCCATATCCAACACGGAGACTTTGAGGACACAATAACACTGTTCCCCATGTGTTCGAGAAATTTCAATATAGAACTGGTCATCAGAATTAATTCCATCCATAGATTTCAAGCACAATTCTACGATGCCGTACCGATTAGAGTTTTCAGCTGAAATTTTCATATCCTTTTCGTTGTATTGGTCTTTGTTGAACTTTTTCAAGCTCCACAAGAAGCATTTTCGTTTTACTCCTATTTGAGATTGGACAAAAAGATTTCCTCTCTTTGAAGCGGTGGGAAACTGGAAACGAACTGTTAAGGTATCGTCTGGAAGAAAAGCACTTCTCCTAGTTCTGAAAAGGATTTCTTTTGACACTTGTAAGCAACATCCATAGCTAATTAATGGAGAGGAACCATCACACGGCAAGAATGACAGTAGATATTCCTGCCTTTGAAATATGTGATCACGACTCAAAACAACAAGTCTGCACTCTACATATTTCGGTTCTATATCTAACCGCCACAGATCTCCATCAAGAATGAACTCGGGCGAACTAATTACTTCCGAGCCATAACTGAAATTTTTAATTTTCCAGAAGAGGTT
>BGPR01028690.1:8893-19798 GCA_013235015.1 Araneus ventricosus | reverse complement strand
ATAGTTTTATTTGTAATTCAGTATGTCTTGTTATTGAATTCTGCATCACTAGCAATTATGTTTTCGGTTAAGATATCTTTTGATACATTCTAATTCTGTCATTATTTCTAAATGGTTGGGTTTGGGTTTAATGATTTCTAATTGTTTTTTTTAAATTTGGAAATTAAAGAAAAACATTTTTTTTTTTGCATTTCAGAGAAATTACATAGATTGATTTGTAATTCAGTATGACTTTTTAATGAATTCTGCATCACTAGGAATTATTTTTTCCGTCTGTCGAATTTTTGAAACGTGAATCTTTTTATGAAGGAAGCGTTTAAGTGAATATTTTATGTGCAAAAAGTTCTTACTTAGTATCCTTCGGTGAAACGTTTAACCTTTAACTATGAAAATTTCAAAGTACTATAATAAGATGATTTTTGTCAATAATTTTTCAATGATTTTTTGCTGTATTTAAATTAAAAATTTTCCATATTATTCACACTTGGGTATTAGGACATTCCTAGAAAAATTGAAACAATTTGTATACAATGATGTGCTGAATATATGCATTAGGCTGGGCTGAAATAAAATATTTTTTTTTCCATGTCAGCATACCGCGGAGAATTGGGAATTGAGGTGGAACTGAGGATTTAAGGCCTATGCGGGAGTGGAAGATATCAATGCATTTAATTAATTTTTTTCCTGGTTTTATTTCTCACCCATTCGCAACTTTTCTGCGATATAGTGATATAAAAAAAAGATTTTTTTTTTCCGCCCACCCTAATATGGATGTAATGATGTTTCAATATTCATTTAAGTCAGGATAGCATGTAATTTAACTCATACAAATCACTTGTTGAAACTTAAGTATCCAAGTAGCACAAGATATTGTATAATATCTCTACAATATTGTTCCGATATTCGGAAAGCCGTACAATATCGTAGCAAAAATGTGGAACATTTTGTGCTAATAGGCCCAAGTGTTCTTAAGCAGGTGTACTTAATATGGATTAAAAAACAATAAATGCCACAAATAGGAATACACACCTAATTACTCGCTCATGTAAGAACGAAATAGGAAACATCTCCTGATTACGTGCTTACATGAATCTCTACGTCAAAGGGATAATATATTTCGTTGCCATTTTTTCCATGATTTTTTACTTAGTTGAATTTCGCTAGTTTCTAGTGATAGCTCTTCAATATTCTGGGAACGACATCATCTCTTTAAAATACTTTTGAAAGAAAAAACTGATTTAGCAGAGAGAATTACTCGTATTTCCGTTTAGGATGTATTGAAAGTTGAGTAATTGGCCAATTAAAGAAACTAATGCGTTTGGAAATAATGCAGTGACATTCTAATTATTCGGTACTTCAAAAAGACAAAATAAATGAGACACAGTAGAGGGGGGAAAATGAGAAAAACTGATACATTTATATTAAAATTTTATCAATATTTTTTTGAATAAATAATTCCAAAAAGAAATTCTTTTATTTAGTTTTGAAAACTAAAGCTTAAAAATATTTGATTATCATCAATGAAATAAAAACAATTTTTGCTTGTTATATTGAATAGATATTGTAATTTGCAGTCGAATTTGAAAAAAAAAAATACTATTTTCCTTATTCTAAAATTTTTCTTTCTCCTACAAAGCGAAAGTAATTTTATCGACAGAAAACTCGACCTGGAGTGCTTGTTGAATTTCAACGTTTTAAATCACTTGAATCTGAAAAAAAAATTGTATTCATATCTGCCTGTGAGCTCTTAAACTGAAATACGCAATAAACGAAACAGATGAAATTTGGTATCCAAATCCACACTGCAATTGTAGGCTATAAAAAATATTTTTGTCCATCCAGACGTGTGCATGTGAACAGAAAAACTGTAAAATGCAAATAGCTGGATAAAAGAAATTTGTCGTAATTGTTTTTAATAGAATTATATAACTGTATCGGAAATTTGACCAAACCAGTCAATAGGTTGACTATCTATCTGACTTCGCATTCGTCTGCGCCTGAACCCGATAACTCAAGATCACAAAAAGCCTCTTATTGGTGAAATTTAATCTATATACAAGTGGTCATAAATTATTGCACCCATTTCAAAAATTAATGATGTAGAACCTTCGTTTTCTCTTAAATGTGAGAGTAGCTCAAAAAGTTATTTTTAAATAGGTAATGAGTCATTCCGGCGCACTGAGTCTGCTAAAAGGGGGGATTTCCAACACAAGTTTTAAAATGGCGACCGTGCAGCAGAATTCAGGTCTGGTTCGTCTCTGGTTCCACAAAAGCAAATCAATTGTTCGAAGCTGTTTTTGCCTAGAGTACAAAAAATTGCCAGTCTCCACGTAAGAACTTAATCAATCTTTGGTATGAGAAATTAAACGGAACAGGCAATGTGCATCAGTGAGGGAGACTCTCACTCTTTAAGTGCTCATACCGACGCTTAATGGAGTTCTTACTTAGAAACCGACAATTACGATACTCTGACCGATAACGTCTTTGAACTGTTACAATTAATCTGCTTTCGTAGAAAGAGAGACGTGCCTTTTCCTGCACGGTAACCATTTTGTCACTTGCGTTTGAAATCCGTCCCTGCAACAGATTGAGTGCGCCGTAATGGCGCGTTAGCCATTACGGCGCTACTCTTTCATTAAAAAAAAGTAGTTTGTTACATTATAGGTTTTTTTAAAAATCAATATTTGAGATGGGTCCAATAACACTGGACAACAAAAAAAAAAAAATTTGCGTGTTTCTCGAGAAAGAAAGGGTTGTACCTATGTATTTTTGTGCCCTGATTTCGAATCTGTTAACCGTTTTTTTCAATCACCCATAGTTTTTGAGCAACGTAGTAACTCTTATTATATACATTAGGAAATCATATTGAGCTTGCAATATTTACTTGCAATATTAAAATTTTACAAACCTTCACTTTCTTGTGTACTTGGCCTATCGACTGTGCTTGGCTTGAGGTATATCCATTTTCAATGTCCAAAAATAGTCGGCTAACATTTTGGGATTCCATTTCCCTTGGTAACGAGCTCCCATATTCGAGATAGCCTGATGGAACTGTTCACCATGCTCGTCGCTTACTGATCCAACGTTTTCAGGGTAGAATTCTAAGTGAGAGTGCAAGAAATGGATTTTCAACGACATGTTGCATCCCATGGTTTTGTAGGCCTTTAAGCAAGTTATTGACGATTTGCCTTAGTTTTCCGCTTTGTGATTTCCGAGGAATTGTTTTTCTAACTCCTTAAACGATGTCAATGCTGGGGCTTCCTTCTTAGTCAGCTTTCTCTCAAACACCGGATTTCATTAGTTGTCTAAACTGAGGCCCAACAAATATGCCTTCCTAAATTTTTGTTTCACTCACTTTTGGAAACTTCAGACGCAAGTACTGAAATCCACTTCCTCCACAGTCCATCGCTTTAACAAAATTCTTCATCAAACCTAATTTGATGTGCAATGGAGGCAAGAGAATTTTTTCTGAGGCAGATAGTGGTTCGTTCTTTTCATTCTTCACACCCGGCATGAGGAATTGTCGCTTGGGCCACACTTTCTTGATGTAGTGCTTTTTTTCTGTCCCTACTGTCCCACTGGCACAGAAAGCAAAAGAAACTTCGTATAGACTGCTTGCAATCCAACTAAGACGGCCATCACTTTCAAGTCGGCGCGTATATGCCAAGAATGCTTGCTGTACTCAATACTGGACAACATATGCTTCAAGGTTTCGTATGCTTCTTTCATACGAACGGCTGCATTCTACAGGAATTGAAGGGTGATGGTTACCATTGTGTAACAGAACTGCTTTTAAGCTGATCTTTGAAGAGTCTATAAACAAACTCCATTCTTGAGGTTTATGTTGTAGTTCTAGAGCCTTAAACGACGAGTCAACATCATTACAAAATATCACATCACCATCTTGGCAAAAGCTTCCACGTGCTGCCAAACAGAAACATCTGTCCTTACAAAGTGGCTCATGCATTGAATCGTATTTGCGTTGCAGGACTCTCGATCCAAAAACGCCTGTTATAATTTTTGACATACAGCCTTTTCTTTATGAAAATTATATTTGTAAGAGCATTTCAAATCCAAACATTATCTTCTTGGCCGGAAATTAATTTTTTCAGAAAGTATTTTTGACACAAGATCCGACATGTTTCAATGATATTTTCTATGTACTTGAAAGCAATTACGAGTAGTGTTGCTGAAAAACAGTGTGTTATAAAGGTTTTTCGAGATTATATTCGGGTTCAGTGACCATGAAAACACCATTATCAGTTAAAATCTCAAAGGCAACAAAAAAATATCCTGGCTACGACATTGAATCAAATACAACAAATGAGTGGACAAAGGTTTTAGTGAGAGTTAATGTTGCATAAAATTAGAGGTTGATAGACAAATTCTGATTGGTTTTTCGAATTCAGAGCGTGAAAGTACATAAAAATTAGCTAAAATCATACGGGTAACAAAATGGTTGTTGTCCAGTGTAATTTATGACCACCCTGAATACAAAAGAGCCTTTTTTAAAATATGTATGCATGTTCGCTTTATTTCTATTCGATGCACCCCCAGACCGTTTGACTTACCCGGACCAAATATGGCACAGAGATAGATTAGCACAAGGGGCAACTAACGAAGTAAATATTATTTTAAATTCTTAATTTTTTTAAAAAAATTGAAAATTGAATTGGATTTTTATTTATTTAAATTTAAGTGGTAAATTCGACGTTTTGGTGAATTTTCTTTTTCCTCCATTATTATTCTCAAACTCGTGAAAAGAAAACTTTTGCTTCCGGTATTTTAATTTGGTAGTTCTTTTTTTGTCTTTTGTTGTTTTATTGCAACGTATATTTTTCGCAATATTTTAAAAGTTCTATTAGTTATTGCAAGGCATATTATTTAAATTAAATGTCCTTTTTCCAACATCTCGCCTTTACATTCAAACTATACTTTTATAAGGTAACTAGCAATACGCACACGGCATTGCCCGTGCTATCTTGACTTCAACAAAATAAAAAATAAAAAAACTGCCCACAATGGCATAAAAAAGTTTTGAAAACAAAATAAAAACAAAATATAAGCATTGTTCAATTTAGGAAAACAGTATCGAGTACGTTAATCGAAAACAATATTAATAAATGCGACAAACCAGCATGAGAAAGATAGGATATTATCGCATGCGAAATATGCGAGACAAAGAAACATTTTAAGACACTGCCGAAAATAATTATCAGAGTCATTCAGTTAATGTATCTTCTCCGAGAAGAACGCGATTGTATATGACGTCACCTGCCGCGAGGTAGGTCACGCACCAGCCAATGAAATTGAAACAATGCATGATGGGAAAGTTAATTCGCTCCGGAGAATGTCTCGCTGAAAAAGCTGGCTTGCAAAAAAACTGTTTGAACTGATCAGGGAACAATTAATTAAATAAACAGAGAAAGGTATTTTAACTGTTCTTGTTTTAAATCCGATAGAAACGTTCGATTTATAAGCTGAAAAAAATGAAAATTATAGAGTTGTTAGAACGTCAGATGCGAGAACTTGAAAAAATGCTTATCAAAAATCGCCATAAAAGTGACTATTAATTAAAAATTTCCGAAATTCAGTAAAATATGTTGGAAATTCAAAACAAACTTAATTAAAACGAAAATTGTTTTTTCTATCCGACGGTGCATTGATTGTTTTTCAACTATCATTAGAAAAGATACTTCAGCCGTAAACGTGCCAAAAATGCCCAAAACAACACAAAGCTTTAAAAAAAAATTCTAGATTAAATTTTAAAATTCTGGCTTCGATGTGCATTGAGTCACCATTACGTCTACCTGTGTGCCAAAATTCATGACTATCAGTGCGACAGATTCGTCTGGACATCGCGCGCGCACACACACACGCAAACATTACTTTTTATAGGTATAAATAAAAAGATTAGATTTGAAAGTTTTAACTTCAACGGAGATTTACGTTTGTTGGGGAATGTTAGTGACAATCTTTGAAGAAAAAGAAACGGCGAGGAGCATATGGAATAATTTGGATCCCAAGTAACGTTCAGTTATCAGTTAGTATATCATATTCACGCAAACACTGTAGATCCATATGTAACTATATTTGTAACTGTAGAGAGTTGACAATTACAATATTTTTTCTTCGTATTCGAGAAAGTGAAAATGCATGCGTTTGATTCAATATCCGACTGGTTTAAAATCGTCGTTTTCGATGAAATTATAAAAAAACACTTCATGACTTAATTTTGTAGCCTGTTTAACCAGCTTTCTAAAACTGTCTCACTTTTTACTCTACGTGAATTACAAATGGAGGTGCAGCTGTTTTATTACCGAACTGTAAGCATTATTTTATGTTGCATGAAAACTTTAAATGTGTTTTCTGAGAAATGATATTTTTGAGGAAAACTGTCGACCGTAAGAATGTTTTCTCAAAAAGTTATTCAAGTATTAATATGAAATTTTCTGAGATTGTTTTCTGTAATATGCTTGATGTTTTCCTCTAAAAACTAAGGTCAATTTCAAAATCAAGTATTATTTTTAAGTGCTTAAATGTAAACGAAAAGAATTTTTTTATGAAAAATTACCAGTTTAGTAACTATGTTCAGTTATATCTCAAAACTATTTTGAAGTACAAGAAATATTTTAGAGCATAACACAGATAACTGTCATAAAAATGTGCTCCTACAAGGATTTAAGTGTATTTATAATATGATTTTGTCTATGGCTGTTAGCGTAAGGCAAATATTTTAGTCATTTTTCTTCAAATTTCTCAGGTTTTTTTTTTAAAATATTATTTTGAAAGCCTAATTTTAAGCACATTTTCATAGTTTTAAAACATATGCAGTTGAAAAATAACATTAAAATATATTTAAGTTATTTTTCAAAAAAATGTCTCCGAACACAGTCGGATACCTTAATGATAAAGGCAAAAGCTGCAACAATATGTCTTCCCCTACCACGATAGATAAACGTAAGTAATGAATAAGTGACTGAAGGAACTGCTCGATGCTAAATAAGATTATCGTTCATATTTATTCTCTTTTATTTAGTGGTGATTTCGACCAGAAATGGAACTGTTCCAAGATTCGGCTGATTTTTCCAACAGAAATCTGGAACGTTATCAAGCAGGTGCACCATTAATTTCATTTTCGTAATGGATTCTCGTAAAAATGGGAGAAAGACAATCGCATTTTCAAACTAATTTAAATTAGATTTGAAGATAAATGGACTTTTGAGGCTTTGTGTAAATGTGATTATAAATTTTATTTCACGAGTGAGGGAGTTGGAAAAATGGATTCAAATAATGTGTTATTTCAGCAGAAAATGGTTTTTGAAAATAAATCATGTTCAGTGCGCTCACAAGTTCATTGAATCATTTGCGTAAGTTATAATAATGGGCAATAAGCCTAATTCGTGTAATTCTGAATCTTTAGATCATCATGTTATAAACATATATAAAAGTTTAGAAGTTAATTAGTTAATTATAATATGATTCATGGTTAGGTAATTATCTCATAATCATTACAAAATTAAATTACAAAAGCATGTTTAAGGTGGAAAAGTAACTTTTTGAAAGATTTTTCCAACTAGTCAACAAGCTTTATAAACATTGATAATTGATAAAAGGGACTTTTATAAAGGAAGTTCTTGCTTAGTTTGTTGCTTTGACGAATAACCTTTCTTTATGGGGAGCCTCATAAGAGAAATATACATATAGATAAGATACGAGTAAATTTTATTTAAAAGAAATATGATCTTATAAGACGCATTGTTTCCGATTGATATGAATCCAAAACATATATATTTCAATTTGTCGTAGAGCATTCTACTACCTTTAGAAACAATTTGATTTAGCTAGGTGAGGGTCCGCTGTGACTCTATAAGAGTGCTGTTTTCGGCAGTGGCCTAACTAGGGTGGGGAAGGGAAGACACGTGCCCTGGGCGCAATTCCCAGGGGGTGCAAAATTAAGGAACCAACTGGTCGTATTTAAAAGAAAAGTAGGTTTTTTTGTATCTTTCATTCCCCAGATTCTTAAAAATTGAAATGGTTTCAACAAAATGTGGGAAAATCTTAAGGATACAGAAATTTTTGCAACCCGGAAACCTCAAGCTGCGACAAAGTAACGAATAATATTATGTTTCAGATATTTCCTGACGAAAACCCTCATTAAAATCTCGTTAAAAACTCCCACCCCCATCGAGACACAAATTTGCATCTCGGTGGCATGGAAGACAAGGAATCAGTTATTACCGCAAATCTTTTGATGGTTTCTCAAGGTATGCCTGATTCAGACTGACTGGATATCAGTTTCTTCGGAAGTTGGTGATAAATGGGTAGCAAAAGTGTCATTCCTATTTTCCATCAGCATTCAGCAAAGAGTGAATAACGGAAAATATGCCTCCATTTTCTTGCGTAGTGTAAGAGCACTCCAGCTACTTTAAATGACGTAAGTTCGCAAACTTTACATTGTTTTTAATATTTGCATGATTTGTATGATGAAAATGCGATAGGGTTTATTTTATTTTGCAAAACCTAGATGTAGTTGTTCTGCCAAACGCAAACAAACCAACCCTAATAAAAAATACTGAGAGAGAGAAAAGGTCGCATAAAGTTTTGCAATTGGTGGTAAAAATTATCAGTCCATATTGACTTTGAAATCAAGATAAATGAAAGCGATTTTTTTAATAATTAATGAGAACAAATACATAAAAAAGAGAATTTCAATTCCTGCCGTAATGTGAAGCGTTTCCTTTACTCGCTGAGTTACGCTATTGTCACCAATTAATTTTACTGTTACAAACCCATTAAAATTTGATTTGACTATCAAACCATTAAGCTATCAATACTTAACCTAAAATAATTATTTAAATATGTAAATATGGCAGTCACTTTTTTTTATTGTAATCCTCATGTTTAGTACATGTACAAACATTTTAGTACTAAAGAATTGTAATTACACATACATTTGCTTCATTAAAAGCCAGAAAGGGTAATTTATAACATTTCGGATACTCTAAAGCCTTCAAAATATTTCAGAGTTAATGAATCGTTTTTTTATGCACATAAATAATGTCTACTAAAATAATAAGGAAGTGCAATTTTACATGTCATAGATAAATTAATAACGTTATAATTTTAATACATGTTTGAATCATCATTTTTCCCTGCAATAACGTATCCCATAATTTCATCCAATCATTTTTAATTTTGTCATAAGGTGCTAGATAAAACATTATTAAACTTTATTAGTTGTAACTTTTGATTAATAAACTTAATATGTATGAAATTATGTGCTGAATTATATTATGAATATTGTTAAATATGTATGTCACTAAGGCTTTTGTATGATTTTAAGTGTATTAGTAAAATATTTGCTTCAATGTTTAGAGTTTTTATATAAAGACTATGGGCAAAAAAGTAAAGTACGTAATATTTCATTTTTAATCGAATTTGTGTGTGATTTTTTTCCGATTGATTGCGAGATTTGTACACATTTTTTATTATTTCTCAAATACGAGATAAGTGGAATGCACCTTTTATTTATATATTTCTAATATATCAAACGTCTCTTACAAAAACTTTGATTTTCTTATTGCATCCATACTTAAGGGATTAAAGTTAGAAAGCACCAAATTTTCGGTGAAAATTTAAGCTAAATTTTGTTAAAAGATTTGTAATGTATAAATACTATCAACTCAAAAATGTTTTATATGTTATTTTTAAAGTTTAGTTTCACTTTTACTCTTTGCACTCCCCGGCATTAAGTTTCCGAAAAGAAAATAAGGATCACATTCCAAACGAAAAAATAAGGGGGGGGGGCGCAGTTTCGGTATTTGCCCTGGGAGCAATTTTTTATAGATACGCCACTGGTTTTTGGACTGACCTCATACCTTTGAACCATTTCCAGAAGGTGAAAATGACTCTTAAACCGGCATTTAAAGCGGGACCTTCACAAAGGGAGTGTTAAACAACATTTGATGCGCATATCACCAGATAGTTCCAGTTATCAGTCCATCAATTTAGGTGAGTGATTCATGGAGGTTTTATACAAACAACACAACCGGTCACTTCAATCTCTGGGCAACTGTGCCCACCCCTCCTCCTGCTTTCGAACAGGGAACCCCGCCCCTCCTTCTAATGAGAGCTTCACTCCCCCACCCCATTTTTTGGTTTTCGCTTTTGTGAAAGGGGCTCTTTCACCCTTACCCAGGACCACATTTTAGTTAATGACCTAGTGCGCCGAAGGAAAATCCAAACATTTCTACCACATCGCTATAATTCTCATCGAATTTCGGCATTGAAGACGGGTTTTGGAACAACGGGCTCCAAATGAAGTGGAACGGAACGTTCGTGACTGTCCAGCTTAACTCTCACAATATACATCCAACCCTAATGTAAAGATGCTTGACTCAATCCGTTTCAGGAAGTCATCTTAATGTTTATCCTCTTCGTAATTTTAAAGATTAAAACTTTTGAATTAAGAAATTTCCATAGCATTTATGGCTTCATAAAATTTCATACTTTGATATTTCATTGACAGAAAAATAAAAAAAATTATATCTCCTAATTATATTCGTGTATAAAACTATGTTTTTGCGCCAACATGTGAATCTTATATCAAAATTCACAAATAACACGCAGAAATTTAGCACTCTTTTTCAATAAAACCCTGCGTAACTTTTACTCAAATAAGACCCTATAAGATGCATTGTTTCCGACTGATATCAGACCAAAACAATCGTTCCATCTTCCCATTGTTAAAAGCTTCGTAGCTTGCCAGACAAAACCATTCCATCTTATTGCCCTGTCTTTTTTTTTTTTTATCACCGAAAAGAGAATGCAATGCCTGTGCTGAATCTAGGACATGTATACATATATGGATTCCCTTTTTCTTTCCCTCTTCTTTTTTTTCCC